>PVIA01010279.1:0-53064 GCA_004024845.1 Tonatia bakeri | reverse complement strand
GAGGGTTAGCAACAGGGAAGTGGAAGGAGGAGAGAGGGGGAAAAGATATAGAGAATAAGTAGCATAGACAATAGGTAGAAAATAGACAGGGGGAGGGCAATAATAGTATGGGAAATGTAGAAGCTAAAGAACTTGTGACACAGGGACATGAACTAAAGGGGGGAATGTGGGTGGGAGGGTGGGCAGGGTGGAGGGGAGTGAAGGGGGAAAACGGGACAACTGTAACAGCATAATCAATAAAAAAAAAAAGAACAGAGCAAAACTCCAGAAAAAGAACTGCATGACAAGTAGATAACCAAACTATCAGATGCAGAGTTCTAAACACTGGTAATCACAATGCTCATAGAAATGATTGAGTATGGCAGCAAAATAAAGGAAGAAAAGTAAAGGCTATACAAAGTGAAATAAAGAAATATATACAGGGAACCAACAGTGAAGTAAGGAAACAGGAACTCAAATAAACAATTTGGAAAAGAAGGAAGAAATAAACATCAACCAGAAGTGAAAGAAGAAACAAGAATTCAAAAAAAATGAGGAGATGCTTAGGAACCTCTGAGACAACTTTAAATGTTCCAACATCTAAATCATAGGGACGCCAGAAGGAGAAGAGGAAGAGCAACAAATTGAAAACTTATTTGAAAAAATAATGAAGGAGAATTTCCCTAATCTGGCAAAGGAAATAGACTTCCAGGAAGTCCAGGAAGGTAAGAGACCCCCCTCCAAAAAAAAAGTTGGACCCAAAGAGGAGCATAGCAAGACTCATCATACTTAAATTGCCCAAGATTAAAGACAAGGAGAGAATCTTAAAAGCAACAAGAGAAGAGAGTTACCTATAAAGGGGTTCCCATAAGACTATCAGCTGATTTCTCAAAAGAAACCTTATAGGCAAGAAGGGGCTGGGAAGAAGTATTGGAAATTGTGAAAGGCTAGGACCTACATCCAAGATTACTCTCTCCAGCAAAGCTCTCATTTAGAATGGAAGGACAGATAAAGTGCTTCCCAGATAAGGTAAAGTTAAGGGAGTTCATCATCACCAAGCCTTTATTATATGAAATGTTAAAGGGACTTTTCTAAGATAAAGAAGATCAAAACTATGAACAGTAATGTAACAACAAGCACACAATGGAACCTAAAAAAAAGAAAAAGAAAAAGAAACTAAGCTAACAACTAGAACAGGAACTTCAGAATCACAGAAATGGAGATCACATGGAGAGAGATCATTGGGGAGGAGGAAGAAGGAGAGTAGGGGGAAAGATACAGGGAATAAAAAGCATAAATGGTAGGTACAAAATAGACAGGGGGAGGTTAAGAATAGTATAGGAAATGGAGAAACCAACTTAAATGAATGACCCATGAACATGAACTAAGGCAGGGTGGGTAATGCTGGAGGGAATGGGGGTAGTGGGTGGAGGGGGATGAAGAGGAGAAAAAAGATTGGGACAATCATAATAGCATAATCAATAAAATATACTTTAAAAGGAGATGAGAGAGAGATAAGATAAATATACAGATTAAGAGAAAGGGGAAATTAAAGAACAGGAAGAAATACAGACTATATTAGGAAAATAGGAAATGAACATGAGAAGACAGTCATAGAAATACATATTCTATAAAGCCCTGGAGACAAATAAACTCAACCAATAAAAGAAAGTGATTTATTTAAAAAAATTAAAATATGAGGAAAGATCTCATGTTGGAATGTGTTATAGTGTTTATTGACACCAAAGACATTTGAACATGTGATTTTTGTTCATAAGTATAGATATAATCAGAGACCTTACTTCCTAAGGTTTGCCACAAAACTTTAAATTAAATTTAAAAATTCCTCAAACTGAAAACTTTTTATTTCTGCTGGGAAAAATGTATCATTTTAGGCAATCTTGTAAGCTAAAATCATGAACCAGTCTGTTCTGTGTGTAGTATCAGGAATGCAACACTGAAGTAAACAAAAATTATTTTTGTTCCTAGGGATTTTACATTCTAATGTATAATTACAGGCAATAAACAAACACACCAGAGAGAAAATATCTGATAGTAGTAAGTACTATGATAAAAATGTAACAGGCTGATAGGCTTGAAAGAGATGGGGGGAGAGGCTCCTGTTGTAGGTGAGCTTTTCTGGGGAGATGGCATTTCAACTGAGATCTGTATGTCTAGAATAAACCCACTATGTGAGGGCGTGAAGAAGAGCTGGTAAAAGGCCATGAAGCAGGAAGGTGATAGTGCACTGAGTAGAAAAGAGGAGAAAAAAGCAGACAGGCCAGTGTGTGCAGCAAAATACTAGTGGGCAAATGTGGTGGGGGTAGGGGGAAGCATATTTAAGGTGAGATAAAGAGAAATGGCTAGATGTAGACTAAATGACAATTGGTCTTCATTATATCTGCAAGTTATAAGCAGAGTAGTGCCATTATCTAATTTACATTTTAAAAATATTATTCTGGTTACTATTAAAGAATGGGTCATAGAGGGCAAAGAGTGAAAGCAAGGAGACCAGTTAGGGAGCATTTCAAGTACTATATACAAGAGATGATGGCAGGTTAGGCTAAGTGGTAGAACAAGAGGCAGAGGAAAAAATTTTTACCAAAGGTATATTTTGGAGAAATAGTCAAGGAGACTTGATAATGAGCTGGATACAAGAGGTGAGTAAGGAAGTAAGAGTAACTCCTGGGACTTTGAAGGGCATAACTATGTGGATAGTTGTGCAATTACAAAGATGGGAATAAATAGAAAATATAACATTAGAAGTAAGACATTCTGCTTTAAATCTATTTGGTTTTTTAAATGTATTTAGTTTTGAATAAATAATATGATATGTTTTAAAAATAAAAAATGTAATTTGTACAATGAGAATTCTCCTTTCCATCTCAGACCTCCATATATCCATTTCTCCTCACATCAGAGAATGGAAAGTTGATATTAATTTCTGTTGTGTCCTTCAAAAATTATATGTACTTATAAGCAAGCAAGAAAATAAATTCTTTGTTATATTTCTTAAAATATGATTTATATACATTAAAATGCACAGATAAGTGTTGGAATTGATAACTTCTGTCAAATGCATATTCTCAAGGAACCATTATTCCAAACAAGATGTAGATTATTTCCATCACTCTCAAATGTTGCTTTGTATCCTTGTCATTCTCCCCTGAAACCACACTATAGTAAGCAACTACATTCTAATTTCCAATGTCATAGATTTGTTTTGTTTTTCCTGGATTTTATAAAAATAGAATCATATTATATGTATTGAATTTTATCTGGCTTTTTAACTTAGCATTATAATTTTGAGTTTCACCCATGTTGTTGCATTTTCTGTACCTGTTCTTTTTTATTACCGAATAGTATTCCTTTATATGTAAATAATACAAAAGTTTTATTGTTTTTATCTCTTTATTGGCATTTGGGTTGCTTCAAATCTTAGGCTATGAATAAGATTTCCACTGAGCAGGCTAATATAAATCATTTTGTGAATATGTGTTTTCACTTCTCTTAGCTAACACTTATGAGTGAGATTACTGGATTATAAAATAGATATATGGTTATATCTATCTGACATTGTTTTCAAAAGTGATTGAACTATTTTACATTCCCAACGGCAATATATGAGATTTCAAGTTACTCTGCCAAAACTCACCATTTCATGTTTTGTGTTAATCATGCCTTTTTGTTTTCTGTATTTCTGGTGTTTTGAGATCATAGGGCCTTGCCAGCTCTGGAGATACTGCCTCTCCCAGAGCCAACCATTTAAAGAATGTATACTATGAGGATTTTACATTAAGCCAAGCTGTTAATTTTCACATCAGTTTTAAATGTGCACTAACCCAGAAACTCCTACTCATCAGCTTTTCCTGTTTAATGTACAACAGGATGTACTATTAAAGCTGTAGTTAAATAATTGAAGTATAATCATTAGAAAGAGTATAAAGGTAAAATTAAGATAAGAATTTTAATCACTATAATCTGGGTTGAAGAAGAGAAAAGAAAGGTATATGTTAATTTTATCCTTACTCATGGACCTTATAAATTTACCTTAAAAATCCAAAAATTATATCACATCAAATAAATAAAAACTCTAGAAATGTGCTTTTTAATATGATATCCACCAGCCATATGTGACTTGTAAGCACTTGACATTGGCTATGAACTGGGGAAATAAATTTTATTTTTTATTTTCTTTTTTAATTGAATTTATTTGGGGTGACATTGATTAATAAAATTATATAGGTTTCAGGTGTACATTTCTATAATATATCAACTGCATATTGTATTGTGTGTTCACCAACCCAAGTTAAGTCTCCTTCCATCACCATTTACACCTCCATACCCTCTTCTGCCTCCCCTTATTCCTCTTTCCCTCTGGTAATCACTGTACTGTTGTCTGCCTCTATGAGTTTTTTTCTTAATCCCTTCATCTTTTTCACCCAGTTAGTTAATTAATTTTAAGTCATATGTAGCAACTATTGTAGATAGCACTTCCCTGGACTAATACAAGAATTTTTACTCACTTAAATAATAGTCTTTCTAATTTAGTTGCTATTTTTCATGATAACCTTTTCTGTGTTTTGGAGAATCCATCCAAACTAGCAACAGGTTTTGCATAAGAGAGAAATAAACTTTTGATGCATAAAACCAGTGAAACTTCATGGATTGGAAAAATCAACATAGTTAAAATGGTCAAAACAATAAAGAGATTTAATGCAATCCCCACCAAAATCCCAATTGCACCAACTGTGTTAAAGCAAAACCTCAATCCTTGAGGAGAAAGCGATTGCCAGTATCAGTTGGGTTTTTAAATATAGTTTATATGTTTTTAATGAACATGTATTATTTTAATAATTAAAAATTACAGAACTTTATTTTTCTTTGGATAATAAAGTCCAACTTGTTAATACTGACATTAGCAAAATGCTATGAGATGAGTGGAACTTGAGTTCTAAAATCTCAGGCACATCAGTGAGTAATTGAAAGTGTAGTCATTATCTGGAGCTAAAGATAATAACAAATCCAGATATTGCTGATATTGAAAATAGAAGCTCAACAGCAGTTTTGGAAGGAAGGAGAAATAGAAGAGACTGAAAGACAAAAGAAAGATTAAAAGACATTTAGAAATAACAGACAAGAAATAGAAAAGAGTTATGTGGTAAGAAGGAGTTTGCCTACATAACTGAAGGTCCAGAGTTATTTAGAGGCATGATAAGACTATACATTAGATTAATACCTATTTATCCTACACTAGCCTGCCTTATATCCCTGTTAGTTATCTAAGACAGTATCTCAAAATCTTGACATTTTGGTCCAGATAATTTCTGAGGAGTGACTGGGGCATATTTAACAATATCTCTGGCTCCTATGTACAAGATGCCAATTGTATTCCCCAATTGTGACTGCCCAAAATATCACCAGACATTGCCAAATGTCCCCTAGAGGTTGAAACTGCCCCCAGTTGAGAACTATTGATATAAGTCTTTATACCAATTCTGTCCTCTATGAGTCAAGCTAGGTCACTGCTCACTAGTATGCCAACGTTAATTCTACCAATATTAATTAGAGGTAGTATTTCTAATTATGCAATTCTTTATTGTACTACTATTTTTTATGTTTTCTTCTTATTACTAGCTTCATTATTTTCCAAAAATATCCTTTGTAGCAATATACTGGTGTTTGAAGAGCATATTAAGTCAGTAGTCTCTTTCCAAAGAACAATTAATTTTAGCTAAATGAAGGATAAGTGATAAAATGAATAGAAGTCTGGCTGGTTCCAATACAGAGAAATAACAGTAAGGTAACATAAAATCCAGAAATAACTCATCATTTTTATTATGTATGTGTATTTTTATTTATTTTTTTTGTATTTGACAATTATTTATTTTTATTTTTATATTTTTTCATTTCTAGTGTTAAATGTTGGAGAATTCTATTTTATTCATTTCTAGAAAATGTGAAATCAATTCAAAATTCAGTGATATAATTTTAATCAGTGCCATTGGGTCTGTGAAGGGAAGTCACTGTAACATTAAAGATAAAAGAGTGTCATCATAGATAAAAATTCCAAAAGCAAAAGACAAATTGTATGCCCTATCATTTAATCCTGTGTACCTCAGATGCACTGGGTCAGGCACAGATTACCACCTCAATTAATAGAATATAAATAAAGAGTTCCCTAGAACTGTTTTTGGCATTCGCTTACATATATTTATTCCTGATGCTGACAGGAATCTACTTTCCCCCAAGTCTAGTCATGTTATGTTATCAAATAAAATACAAGACTAAAGCTCAAAGCACACAGTGTTCTTGTCCTTTGATGGAGAGACCCCTCATTTTGAAACTGAAAATTTAAGTAAATAAATTTGCATGAACTCAAACATTCTCATCTATCTTTTACGTTCTAAAACATAGTCAGTTGATGGGGTTTTAGTCTCAGGGAATAAAAAATTGATCACTAGCAAATAATTTACTAGAGGATTATAGAAGCCAACATATCTAGGCCTCTACCATAAGTACTAAAAATGGCTTAATGAGAAAGAACTCTGAATTATAGTGATAACAAAAGCAACATGTTGCTTGAATTTAATTTCAACATGAGAGATATAATTAGCAGATACAGAATATATACAAAGATGGAAAAGGTAATACCAGTTTGTTAAAAATCACACAGCTAGATGTCTATCAATCATAGTCAACCTAGAATCCATTTTCTCCAAGTCTGCTTTCACTCTGGAGGGTTTGAGTAGAGACTGGCTATAAAACCACTACTGTCCTTAACAGATGTTCTTGAAAGCCTTTTCCCCACTTTCCCCTTCCCTTATGCCCTGCCATCTCCCCTCTGGTTACTGTCAGTTTGTTCTTTATTTCAATGTCTCTGGTTATATTTTGCTTGCTTGTTTGTTTTGTTGATTAGGTTCCACTTAAAGGTGAGATAATACGGTATTTGTCTTTCACCACCTGGCTGATTTCACTTAGCATAATGTTCTTCAGTTGCATCCATACCGTTGCAAGGGTAGGGTTTTCAGGAACATACATAAAGGACACATGGACAAAGCCAAAGGGGGGTAGGATCAGGGTGGGAGGTGGGGATGGCTGGGGTTGGGGAGTAGTGGGTTGAAAATGGAGACAACTGTACTCAAACAACAATAAAAAAATAGAGAATAATTTTTAAAAGCAAACTAGATCTTTGAACATAAAAAAATTAAAACAAAATTAAAAAAAAACTGCTAGTGGAATACTACACAACAGAAAGAAAGAAGGAGCTACTACCCTTCGCAACAGCATACATGGGTCTGAGGAGCATTATGCTAAGTGAAATAAGCCACGTGGTGAAAGATAAATACCATATGATCTCATCTATAAGGGGAACCTAATCAACAAAACAAACAAACAAACAAAATAGAACCTGAGACATTGAAATAAAGAACTAACAGACAGTAAAAAGAGAGGAGATAGAGGGGGATAACAGGGGAAAGAAGGGGAAGAATTGTCAAGGAACATGTTTAAATGACCCATGGTCCAAACCAAAGGGGGGTAGGATTGAAGGTGGGAGGTGAGGGTTGGTGGGGTCGGGGAGAGTGATGGGGGAAAATGGAGAGAACTGTACTTGAACAACAATTTTTAAAAGAGAAAAAGTGAATAGAAATAAAATAAATACTAGTCGGCTGGAAACTTCCTCTGGAAAGAGAGGGATCTCTTGTAGCAACCAAACTATGCTCTGCTTTGAATTCATAAAATTTGTTTCTAGGATGTGACAAAATCCTGAGTTCTGTCACCAAAATACTTTATGGCTATCACCTGAAATATCAGTTGAAATAGCTTAAATAAATGTTTCAATCATTAACTCTGGCACGAGAAAGACATAAAGTACAAAATAACCTATTTTTACAGTCCCAGGAAGATGGTTTACCAAACACTATCCCACTGGGCTAAGATTGAAATATGACAACAATATTTAATTTGATCACTTAAAACTACTCATATTCATATCCTGGCTACTTAGTTCTTCATATTCATAGTGGGTATACCTCCCAGGTCTTATGTATTTTATTATTTTTCAACACACATTCTCCTCACAGTCAAAGCCTCTCCAGAATAGTCACTCAATAAAAAATTAATAGAAAATATATATTTTAATAGACCATTATTATATTGTAAATTCTAATATTGATCTGGCAGCAATTTCAGGGAGAGTGTAAAGTTATTTCTATCTTATTTTTTGTTGTTTTTTTTACCAAATAGAGGGGGGGAAACCTAGTGGAATTTTTAAGAACTTGGATGAAAGTAGGTATTGAAAGTAGCATTATTACCACAGCAAATGCTTCTTATTTTAGGACAATGACCTTCAGATTCCATTAATCTTCCACTTCTCTTTACATAAAATTTATGTTGACCAACTTCCTCATGGCTGTCTTTACTTCCTTGTTTCGCATTGTATAAATGATGGGGTTAAGTAAAGGGAATATCACAGTGTGAAACACAGATACCACTTTATCGAGGGGAAAAGAGTCAAATGGGCGAGCATAAATGTAGATGGATGGCCCAAACATTAGCACCACAATGATAATGTGGGAATAGCAGGTGGACATGGCCCGGCTGGTACTCTCACCTGAGCCTGAGTGTTTCCTGAGCACGGCCAGAAGGAAGGCATAGGACATTAGGAGAGCAATGAAACACACCACGGAGATCAGACCACTGCTAAATATCATCACTAACTCCTCCAGGAAGGTGTTGACACAGGCAATCCGGACAACCTGCGTGATGTCGCAGAAGTAACTGTCTAACTCATTGGGCCCACAGAAGGGAAGTTGAACAATGAGAGCCACCTGAATTATAGAATGAATGAAGCCTCCCATCCAGGAGAGAGCAACTAAAATACAGCAGAGACGTCGATTCATGATGGTAGCATAGCGGAGTGGGTGGCAGATAGCAGCATAGCGATCAAAGGCCATTACTGTGAGTAGGAACATCTCCGAAGCCCCAACGAAGTGCAAGAAGAAGAGCTGTGCAATGCATCCTCCAAAGGAAATTTTCTTCCTTTCCACAAAGAAGTCTATGAGCATTTTAGGGGCCGTGATGGAGGAATACCAAATGTCAAGGAAGGCCAGATTAGCCAACAGGAAATACATGGGTGAAGTCAGACGGGGGTCAAGCCTGATGGTGCAGATAATAAGAATATTTCCTGGAAGAATGAACAAATAGAAGAATAGAAATATAGCGAATAGGACTAGTTGCACCTCCCGAGTCTGTGATAGACCAGTAAGAACAAATTCTGTCACCCTAGTATAATTTGCAGGTTCCATTTCTTCACTTTTTAAATAATATGTCTATGAAAAATAAAGAAATTATAATTACTCCAGATAGCACTTAACTAGAATTATATTACTGTTTTCAAAATCATTAGACGTTTTGTCATTAAGAAATTGCATTAGGATACATTTAGTTGCCCCATTTTATGTTTGATAAGCCAAGACATGCTGCTTCTTCAATGAAGGACTAACCAACACATGGAATTCCTACATGAACATGACCATGGCCTGAATTATTAGCAAATTCACAGCAATTCTGACCCTAGACTGCATTTGTGATTTAATGCATGTCAGAACAAAACTTCACACATGGCCCTGAAAGCTTTATCCCAAAACATATGCAATCTATCCAGAAGGTATCTAGCCATGTAATATGAAAAATGGAGATATTTATTGAAGATACAAGATACAAGAAACATTGTACATAGGACAATGATGTCTCAGTCCCCTTAAAAGTAGGCACGTTGGGTCCTCACACACCTCCCAATTTTCATCAGCTGCCCCATCGTATTTTCCTGAATTTCATTGATGGTCTGAAATCTCTTCCTTTTCAAAAGTGATTTTAGTTTGAGGAAAAGCCAGAAGTCACAGGGCACCAAATCTGGTCTGTAGGGGGGCTGAGTCACCTGGGTGATTTGATGTTTTACCAAACAACTCCACATGAGACGTGATGCATGAGTGGGTGCATTGTCGTGATGAAGCTGCCAATCACCAGTTGTCCATACCTGTGGCCTTCTGAATCATCTGAATAGTTTCTGTGGAGGAATGTCCAAGCTTAACGCAAAATTTGGTGCATATTCATTGCTCTACTCACTCAGTCATTTTGAATGGGATGGCCACACAGTACACATGCTCACTTAATGTCACCTACTGTCCCCACTGACTAGTACAGTGAAGTCATCATTGGTCATATATGCACATTCCAGTCCACTCTCCTTGGCTGCCAGGTTACATGGATGTCATACATTCTTGTTATATTAACAATGGCTGGACTTTTTCCAGACACCCTCATATAGCTTCTGTGCCACTTCTGTAAATTATTCATTTTTTTATTTAACAAATATTTAAGGAGTATATACTATTTGCTAACTGCTGAGAATACAATAAACCAGTAGCAGAAAATACAAAGACATAGTAATTATCTTGATTTGCTATAAACTGTTGCCCACAGTAAACTAGACACGAAGAAAGCATTAGAATGAGAGAAAGGCTGATTTCAATATGAGAGTTGTGAGGATTATTGGCTGGTTGAGCATTTCTTATAATAGACATAGATATGAAGCATAAGCCCCTTGGTTATAACAGAGGTGACCAGTTACTAGCTATCTGACCTTGAGCAACTCACTTTTCTCTGCCTTAATGTGCCCCATCAGTGCAATGGAAATAATAACAGTACCTACATCATAGTTATTATTCTAAGGATTAATGAGGTAATGTCTGTAAAACTCAGAAAAATACCTGATACATAGCTTGCACTTGCTTAAAATTATTGTTGTTGTTGCTGTTATTATATTTCCTTGCAAAAGTGGCAAATTTAAAAGAGAAATCATCATCCTAATATAAGATTTCCAAAATCTTACCCTTTAATGTTTGCTTGTACTTTTTTATTCCCACTCTATCCCCAGTTACTATTATATTTGGACCTAAATGAGTAAGAACAAGTCTAAGAAATAGCTTAGAGAAGAAGACAAGCACATCTGACTTCTAAATATTACAATCTCCTCTCATTTTCTCTAGACTACAGTCCTATGTGAGTGTTGATAATTGTTGTTATTAAATCCTCCAGTTATTCTCAGGAGAACTTTTTTCCAAAAATTCTTGAAATTTTGTATGAATAATTTATAAGCACCATAGAAATTTGGGCTCCCATAGTAGTGTTCTGTTTACATCTCCAATAAAAACTTTACTCATTGAATTATAATTTTTCAGTTTGTGTTTTGGCCAAAATAAAACAGAAACTCTAAGCAACTGAGGTCATGAAGTATGTCTCACTTATATATCTATCTAGTGCCTAAGATAGCTCCTGGAACACTGGATCCTTAATTTACATTTATTGGAGGGAGGGAGGAAGGAAGGAAAAATGGATTTTCAAGTGAATAAATACATTAATTAATTAATTAATTACATGTAGAAAAAATGTCAAATCCTTCCAGATCTAATTGTTTTATAGCTCACTTAGTGTTTTCTGACTCTGCTTCATGATTCTTAATTTTGTTTTATGGAATCCTCTTTTTAAAATACCTATTCTACCCATACTAATTTCAAACAAGAGTCTCTTTGCTTTTAAGTTTTTTTTCTTATTTATTTCCAAAGTTATTACTACTATCAACTCCAAACCCCTCACAATGAAACATCTCAGGCCCTCTCTCCCCCACCTGCTTCATGGTGTGCATCCTGAAAGAACCATCATAAGCTTGGATTTTCCTGACCTCATTTCAAGAGTGACAGGATTGAAGATTTAAAGTTATTTTAATGATTTGGCACTCTGGAGACCCATAAATCAGGACAACCTTCTCTGTTTGAGATAGTGTTAAAATGGTTTACCCTGTAAGTATGAGATGACCCAAGTGTCTTTTCCATGCCCTTTTCAGTCTTGAGTTTAAATAATCTAGTCATGGGGATCAAGAAAAAAAAGAAATGGCTTATCGATCAACTATACTATCATTATAGTTCTTTTTTTTAAGATTTTATTTATTAACTTTTAGCGAGAGGGGAAAAAAGGGAGAAAGAGAGAAACATCAATGTGTGAAAAAGACATTGATTGGTTGCCTCTCACACATTCCCAACTGGGTATCTGGCCTGAAAGGCAGACATGTGCTCCAACTGGTAATTGAAGTGGCGAGCTTTTGGTTCACGGGTAGGTGCCTAATCCACTGAGCCACATCAGCCAGGGCCTATCACTATGTTCTAACAACGCTCCTTACTGAAGGCTTTCTGCTTCTTACCACTATCCTCTGAGTAAGTTACATTGTTATTCCCATTATTATCTTCACCCCATTGTCCCCCAAATAAAGTGGTTGATGTAAATATTAAACCCTATTCTTCCACCTACCAATTACTGGTGTCAGTCTTGGTGTAATCTGGAACAATAGCGGGGGTAGAAGTTGCCTCTTCCCTCATCCATAGAGAAAGCTTTGTCTTCTCTTTTGGTATATATCAGTTTCTTCCCTGATGTAACAATGAGCTAACTAGCACTGCAGATTGTGACTAAGAAGATCATTTCTCTGGAGGCCAGGTCCAGCCAGCTAGGAATCAAAACCTGAGGGAATAATTTAAAAATTTATGTGTGCTTCATCCAAGGAGCATAGAAACACAATATTTGAATTGTCCAGAACGAGTAAGGAAAATGACTCATTTCCTTGGATTAAGAGTAAAAAATATTATGATGTGTGATATTCCCTCTTCAGTATGATGCACATTTCCAATTCTACTGTCCCAAAGGACATTATCACTTAGAGTTGTTGGATCCTTAAATAGGTGGAAATTTTTCCAAATCTAATATTAAAACTACATAAATTGTTTGAACAGTTTGCACATGTTTGTAATAAAGGCCATTAGTAATAACTCCTTATTATTTGTTTTATTCAATGACTTCTACATGTGTTTAGTGATTATCTACTACATGTGGGACACTGCGCTAGGCACAGGCATACAATGATGAACAAGAGAGAAGTAATTCTTATTTCCTTAAATCAACCTATATTGACTTTTCTACCTATGAATCTATGAATATTTGTCTGTATCTCTCATCTAGAAATATTTTGTGATAAACATTAGGTTCTATCTCAATTTTCTATTAGTGTAATCTCCATTGCATATCTTTCAGAAATATATCCTCCTAAAGTTATCTCCATATTATATTCTCAGTGACCATACTTGATGTTTATGAGATAAGGGAATTTTCTTGTAATTAAAAAAAATTGCATTCCCACTGATCCATGAAAGTCTACCAGGTATTCTTCATAAACTGCTGAAGCCCTGTGTGTAGAGTGGTTAGAGATGAAAGATTCAGAAAGGGTTTAAGTGTAATTTGTATTTTTTTATTATTTTTAATTTGTTTAAAAATTGTTGTTCAAGTTGTAATTGGTTTTGAATGGCCACATGGGGCAAATCTGAACAAATGTGTATTTTTAGAGAGTTTAGTTAAACAAATATTTTCAAAAAACTTAGCTTATATTCAGTTTTAAATGATTGAAAAACTCCAATTCAGGTCAGGTTCCCCCAAATTTTTATTAAATGCACATAAAGATACACAAACAATGCAAGTGTCCAGTTATGCATCATTCCACCAGATTATCATAAAAATAGTAGAAAATCCAGGTTTCTTTCCTACTACTTTTTTATTTAGAAGGCTTCCTAACTCCATTTCCTTGGGCCAGTTCCTAACTCTTGGAACTTAGTTTTTCATATCTGGAAACTAGAGATGCTAACAGCATATAGAGTTGCTATGAAATAAAATCAAGAAAACATATGCCACATGCCCAGAACAGAGTCTGGTGAATATTAGGGGCATAAATAATGAAAAAATGAAAGTGTTATTAAGACTAATAAATAATATATTCCAAATTCTAATGAGAATAAACATTAATTAATAAGAAGATAATGTTGAATTAATTTTTTTTAAAAAATTGAACTAGATTTTAACATGTGGTATGCTCCATAAAATGGAGATCAATTGAAGAATTCATAGGAACTGTGTTAGGTCAGAACACCTGAATAATCATCCTTTTGCCCTTCCAAATGTTCTCTGAAAGAGGTTCCAGAGATAGGCAGCCATTTCATTTGTTATCTCCAAAGGCAGAATGTGAAAGACTTTTCTCTAATATCGTTCAGTTTCTTAACACAAAGATGTCAAAACTCTGTTTGTGAAGCATATGCCCATGTGAGCATCTGGGACGGAGGGGTGGAAACAGAGAATGGAAGATTGAACCATTCATTTCTCTTAATCTCTACATTGCCTGCCATGAACCCCATCATCTTTCTTATCTTGTGTACTGGCATCCTAAACATGTCAGAGATTCTGGGAGAGAAGGCTCTGTATTTCTCCCGAGTATTCCTCTCAGTTAGTACTTTCAAGTTAGCCTTCCCAACTCTGCCAGTTGGTTACCATGCTTTTGTCTGCTCTTTTCCAAACATTTGTTGGAATCTTTTATCTGCATCTAACATTGGTCTCATTTTCTTCGCTCTTGTGAGTCTAAACTTTTCCCCCTTTTGTGTTGGTGTTATTATTATTACTATTATCATTTTTCTAATCCTTAGGACTAAAAAGGAAGACTAAGGGAGTGGGGGTAGTAAAGGGTAAAGGGAGTCAAATAAATAGTAACAGAAGAGGATCCAAGTTTAGGTGGTGAGCACACAATGTAGTATATAGATTATTATTGTTATAGAATTATACACTTAAAACCTATATAAGTGTATTAACCAATGTCACCCCAATAAATTAATAAAAAAGGAAAACTAATATAGCCTGCAATTTTAAATATAATTTCAGTGCACTTATTATTTATTTTTAAAATTAGGTATTTAAAATGAGGATAAAATGTTCTTTTTTGTAGAGAAAAGGTGATGTAAAAAATAGCTATAGGAAAATGCAACAAAATGGTGATTGCATATGTGAGAGTTGAAGGTGGAGATTATTCATTTTAAAGACTTTTCAAAAGTTCCACTCACCAGTCACTGTTAATATCATATTGTCCACCCCATGCTGCAAAGGAGAGACTGGTAAATATAATATTTTAGTGGGGTCACCAGAAATAATGTCAAGTCTCTGTTACTAAGGGAAAAAAGAGCACAATGGTTGTTTGGGTGATAGGTAGCAGACTATCACAAGCATCTACTGTGCATCCAACTCTGTGCTGTATATAGGGAATAAAAAAAGAGATATGTTGTTTATATCCTCAATATAGGTAAATGAGATAAAAATCCATTAAAAAACAAAAACCAGAAAAAATCAGTGTCAGATACCATTTTATAAAATATATACAGGAATTCTTTTTTTTAAGAATCCCTTTCTATGTTTTTAAAAAGATTTTATTTATTTATTTCTAGACAGAGGTGAAGGGAGAGAGAAAGAGAGAAAGAGAAACATCAATGTGTGGTTGCCTCTCACAATCCCTACTGTGGACCTAGCCTTCAACCCAGGCATGTGCCCTGACTGAGAATCAAACAGGTGACCCTTTGGTTTGCAGTCTGGTGCTCAATCCACTAAGTCACACTAGCCAGGGCATATACAGGAATTCTTAAAGCTTACAGAAAGCAAATCTTGGATGAAAATAATCAGGGCAGACTTCTTGAAAGATACGCCATAAAATAAGATCTAAAAACTGCCCCAGGACAAAAAAAAATATCTTTTCTGAAGAGCTGAGAATACCCAGCTGCTTTCCAACTTTACTAAGAATACAAGAAAAAAAATGTGCTTAATCCATTTTGTCCCTTAATATTAATGGTATATGTAATTAATCTATTCTGATTAGTAAAATGATTAGTAAACATTTTTTAAAGAAAACAATTTTAACTAAAAATTTATAATAGAGGACTTCTGGCCAAGATAGAGGCATAGGTAGACACACCATGCCTCCTCACACAACCAAAAGAAGGACAACAACAATTTAGAAACAAAAAAGCAACCAGCACTGACAGAAAATTGAACTGTATGGAAGTCCAACAACCAAGGAGTTAAAGAAGAAACATTCATCCAGACTGGTAGGAGGGGCGGAGTCGGGCAGCTGGGTGAAGAGGACTCTTGGAAAAGTGATGGCTGGCAAACCCGAGGTGCACAGGTGGCAGCAGGCAGATCCAGCAAGGTGGTGGATTGTGGAGGGGCTTGGTGCACAAGGCAGCTCGCAGACCAGGAAGTCCCACATTTGCGCACAGATAAACCAGGCAAAACTGGGGAGAGAGACAGACCGTACAACCCAGGGTCCCATTGCAGGGAAATAAAGCCTCAAAACATCAATTGAAAACACCTGTGGGTGTTGAGGTGCCTGGAGATACTCCCAGACTCACAGGAGAGTTCAATGGAGAGACCCACAGGGTCCTAGAATGTACACAAACCCACCCACTCAGGTATCAGCACCAGAAAGGTACAGTTTGCTTGGGGAAAGTGGCAGAAGTGAATGAAATCTGGCAGAGAGTGGAGCAAGGGTCATTGTTCCCTCTCGGACCCCACCCCCATATACTGCATCACAACCCAGTGACTAGGTTGACCTACCCAGGTGAACACTTAAGGTTCCACCCCTCACTATGTAATGGTGTGTCAAGACAAAAAAAAAAAAATGGCTCAAACCGATAAACAGATCAATGCTCCAGAAATAATACAACTAAGGGACAAAGAGATAGCCAACCTATCAGATGCACAGTTCAAAACACTGGTGATCAGGATGCTCACAGAATTGGTTGAATTTGTTCACAAATTAGATGAACAAATGAAGGCTATGCTAAGTGAAATAAAGGAAAATGTACAGGGAACCAATAGTGATGGGAAGGAAACTGGGACTCAAATCAATGGTGTGAACCAGAAGGAAGAAAGAAACAACCAAACAGAAAAGAAGGAAGAAACAAGAATTCAAAAAAAAAAAAATTGAGGAGAGACTTAGGGACCTCCAGGACATCTTTAAATGTTCCAACATAAAAATTTTAGGGGTGCCAGAAGGAGAAGAGGAAGAGCAACAAGTGGAAAAGTTATTTGAACAAATAATAAAGGAGAACTTCCCCATTCTGGGAAAGGAAATAGACTTCCAGGATGTCCAGGGAGCTCAGAGAGTCCCAAAGAAGTTGGACCCAAGAAGGAACACACCAAGGCACATCATAATTACATTAGCCAAGATTAAAATGAAGGAGAGAATCCTAGAAGCAGCAAGAGATAAAGAGACAGTTACCTACAAAGGAGTTCCCATCAGATTGTCAGCTGATTTCTCAAAAGAGACCTTGCAGGCAAGAAGGGGCTAGAAAGAAGTATTCCAAGTCATGAAAGGCAAGGACCTACATCCAAGATTGCTCTATCCAGCAAAGCTGTTGTTTAGAATGGAAGGGCAGATAAAGCACTTCTCAGATAAGGTCAAGTTAATGGAGTTCATCATTACCAAGCCCTTATTATATGAAATGTTAAAGGGACTTATCTAAGAAAAAGAAGATAGAAAACATGTATAGTAAAATGACAGCAAACTCACAATTATTAACAATCACACCTAAAACAAAAGCAAACTAAGCAAACAACTAGAAGAGGAACAGAACCACAGAAATGGAGATCACATGGAGGGTTAGCAACAGGGGAGTGGGAGGAGGAGAAAGGGGGGAAAGGTACAGAGAATAAGCAGCATATAGATGGTAAGTAGAAAATAGATTGGGGAAGGGTAAGAATAGTATAAGAAATGTAGAAGATAAGAACTTATAAGTATGACACATGGACATGAACTAAAGAGAGGGGAAATGTGGGTTTAAGAGGGTATACAGGGTGGAGGGGAGTGAAGGGGGAAAATGGGACAACTGTAATAGCATAGTCAATAAACTATATTTTTAAAAAATTATAATAGAAATACACATCTTTGACTCAGTCATTTCAGTACTTCAAATGTCAAATCTTTAGTTGCTCTAATCTACTCCATGTATTTAAAAAAATACCCAAAACACTAATTTGAAAGAACATAAGCACCCCTATGTTCATTGCAGCATTATTTATAATCACCAAGATATGAAAGCAGCCCAGGTGTCCATCAGTGGATGAATATATAATACAACTATGGGACACTTACACGGTGGAATACTACTCAGCCATAAAAAAGAAGAAAATCTTATCCTTTGTGACAGCATAGATGGACCTAGAGAACAATATGCTAAGTGAAATAAGCCAGAGAAAGACAAATACCATATGATTTCACTTATATGTGGAATCTAATTAACAAACTGAACTAACAAGGAAAATGGGGACAGACTCATGGATAGAGAACAGGATGACAGCTATTGGTGGGGGAAGGTTAAGGGGTGGAGAGATCAGTCACAAAGAAAAAAAGGACTCATGGACAATAGTGTGCTGAGTGCAGGGGGGAGGAGGGTATAAGAGGGTTAAATGGTAATGGAAAAAATACAATAAAAATTTTTAAATGAATAAATAAGATTATTTTCAGTAAAAATAATATAATACTGGAGTGATATAGAAAATTCCAGTTCTTCAATAGGGTTATTAACAAAGATTGCTCAAGACCAAAATATGTAAAATATTCCTTTCTACACCCCCCACCTGGTACAGAAACCATCATTATGCAGTTTGTCAGTTTAAATTAACCCCTTCCTGGTATGCAGGTAAATTTCCATGTCTGTGTTTTCTGAATTTGTTATATTGTTATAATTATCTCTTTTTGAACCTATTTCCCCTACTAGATTATGCAATATTTATGGAAAAAAACTAGGGGGGGGAGAGAGAGAGAGAGAGAGAGAAGACAGCTTCTGGGAAGTTGGACTTCTGTTTTTACAAGAAATATTCTGATTATTCAGAGATACATGCCTATTTCTCTTGTAAACCCATTCTAAATCATTAAATGATAGCTAAATAGTGCTGGAACTTTTTTGAATTGAAGGGATCTAAATGAGATACTGAGCTAGGAATGTTTACTCTCCCACTCTAGAAGAGAGGATAAACCTTCCTAGTAAAAAAAGATTTAAGTTTAACCACCTAAAGGCAGAGAAATGAAATAGCCTCAAAGTGTCCTTTTAAACTAAAAGTATGAGATAATTGAATTTTAGAGACTATTTATTTTATTGTTCTATTACAGTTGTCCCCATTTCCCACCTATTATTCTTCCCTGCCTATTTTAAAATTATTATAAGTTAGGGATGACTGAAGGTATTAGCTAGTTCTCTGACTTTGCACTTCAGACAATCTATCCACTCTGCTTTTCCCTCAGGCAAACCTTGCGACTCCATAGCCATTTCACAGCACGCTTTACATCCTCATTCCTCAGAGTATAGATGAGGGGGTTTAGCATTGGAGTGATGGTGGTATAAAACACAGATACAGCCTTATCCAGTGGGAAAGTAGTGGATGGACGGAGATAAATAAAGATACAAGGGACAAAGAAGAAAGTTACTACAGTAAAATGAGACCCGCAGGTAGAGAGAGCCTTGCGTCGGCTCTCTGCAGACCGCTTCCGAAGACTCAATAGAATGACTGTGTAGGAAGCCAGAAGAATGAGGAAACACCCCAGGGAAATAAGACCACTATTGGCAACCACCAACATATTTACCAGGGTTGTATCAGCACAGGCGAGTTTCAGGACTGGGTGGACATCACAAAAGTAGTGGTCAATGACCCGAGCATTACAGAAGGGCAGCTGAAAGGTCAGGAGGGTCTGAACTAAGGAATGGCCCAGGGCTCCTATCCAGGACAGTGAGGCCAACACGACACAAGTGCTGGCACTCATGATGGCAGTATAACGGAGAGGTTGGCAGATGGCGGCATAACGGTCAAAAGCCATGACGGTCAGAACAAAAATCTCAGCACAACCAAAAAAGTGGAAGGTAAACATCTGAGTTACACAGCCCCAGTAGGAAATAGTCTTTTTGTCAGAAATCAAGTCTGCAATCATCTTGGGTGCGGTGGCTGAGGAATAGGCAATGTCCACAAAGGACAGGTTACTGAGGAAGAAATACATGGGAGTGTGGAGCCAGGAAACAGAGAAGACTGTAAGCAAAATGAGCAGATTTCCCACCATGATCACGATGTAGAAGAGGAGGAAGAGGGCGAAGAGTATCAGTTGCATCCCAGGATCTTGGGCAAGTCCTAGGAATGTAAACTCAGTGAGGTTGCTGGCCACTTCCATGTGGACCCAGGTAGGACTGGTGGAGTGGCTCTGGTTCTCTGCAAAAATAAATAAATGTTTATAAACCATTTTCAGTGTAGTAAAACCTAACAAGACAGTCTTGTTAAAATATTTGTGTTGCTAATTATAGGAGAGAAAATTACTCATATTCTTGAATACAGTTCATGGATATTTTCTCATTAATTTTCTTACCACATAATTGACTTACATTTGATTTTCTGTTACATTCAGATCTAGTTTCTTTCTCCCAACCAAGAACCTAGAGAATGTGAATTTTTCTATTAAATTTAATGGACTTTTTTCTGATTATCTCTCTCTCCCTCTCTCCTTCCCTTTCTCTTGTATCAGAAATTCTCTTTTGGGATAAACAATTTTTAATTAATTATTAAATGGATACATTAATTTTGAAGCTGAAGGTAAAAGCAAAAAATCATCATATGATATATGATCTTTAAAATTCCTAGCTAAATCTTTTTTCATATTATATAGATAGGTAGATAGATAGATAGATCAATTGTAAAAGACTAACATTCTACTCAATCAAATAATAAATATTCCATTTCCAGTTTCTAAATTAGGTTGGAATTTTAATACAATTAAAACATTAATTTCAATACATTTTTAGTGACTGAGAACACGTACAGTGGCTTCCTACTTATCAACAACCCATGTTTATTAATAACATTGGAGGAGTCTGAGTCCTAAGCCTTGACCCACATGTAAAAATTCTAGTTTACTTGCCAGTTAGGAATTCATGAGGAGTGGTCTAATTATACAGAGAAATACTTTCTCCTATATTGCTCTAAAGAAGTGAAAAGTTTAAAAATTATTGAAGACCCTATTATCCTCAATCCATTTGCCTTGAAAAAGCCCCAGATAATTCTTCATATTTGAAATCGTAAGTAAGAATTAGTAATAAAATTTTGTACAGATGATGTTATAAATGGTATTTACAAAATTAAGTGTCTGATACTGTTTTACAAACCCTGTATAAAAATGGCTAAGGCATACAGAGAAAACTATTGGATAAAAACAATCAAGAAAGCATTTTAAAAGAGATGAACTATGAGACGAGATCTAAAGAAGTTCCTCAGAATAAAAATAACTTTTCTGTATCATGCAAATTACTAACAATTCTTCACCTTTTCTGGGAACATCTCTTTTCTGATTGGACAGTGGAAAGAACACTGCCCAGAAGCTGAGTGAGTCAAGTGTGAGCACCCTCACCAAATGGTACCTTTGGCTAATTTATTTATTTTTTTTCCTGAATCTCAGTTTTCTCCTCTATAAAATGGATGATAAAGTTATTTACCTCACAAAGTTATTACAAAAATAAAATAAAATTGACACTGTAAGGTTTTTTTTGTATTTACAAAGTTTTTGGCTTTACAATTTGAATCTATAAAGTAGGATCTCTCTAGTAAGTAGGATTTGTAATTTGACTTAGTCAGCTATTATATAAGTATTATCCAGACAACTACTAGGAAATATTAAAATTCACACATAATTCTATTCCTGAGATAATGAATTCTATATCTGCCCATTTTCACTGCAGAGATACTGTTAGTAGTTAATATTTATTATGCACTTTAATATGTGCAGGACTGTACCTTAAACTACTAGCATGTTACCTCATCCACCCTCACAGCAACACTATAAATCTTATCTTTATTTTACAGTGCACCAAAATTTAAAGAGGTTGGATAAACCAACCAATATAACGTAGTCAGCAAAAGGTTTGGTATTTGAATTGCTGTATTCTGATTCGAAAACCCATGATATAACACATCTCCTTAAATAAAGGATAGATAGAATGATAAAAAGAAAGATAATAGATGATAGACAGACATAGACAAATAAGTGTGATAGAGAGATAAATTCATGACAAAAATTACATTTAAAAAATCAATTGATCTCTTATGGTGTGAAGTCTTTTGATTTGAGGATATACTCCATGTCCTTAAATCTTTGAATAATCTATGAGACTATAGCAGTGAAGTCAAATTATGCTCGTTATCACAAATTGGTAAAATTAGGAGTTGAAAAGATATCCGACAATAGAAAACACTTATAATGTACTTACTGTGTACCTGGTATTGTTCCAAGTGATAATAACATTTAATTCTCATAACAATCTTATGAGGTAGCCTGGCATCATTATCCTCACTTTAGAAATGAAGGAACTAAAGCACAGAGAGAATAATTTGCCCAAGGGCACAGAGCTAGTTATTCACAGAGTTGGTATTTGAACTTAGGCAATGGGACTAAAAATTTATTTTCTTAATGAATATGCATATTCCTGAGTCTGATGACATCAAAATCACCATACTTCTGCTAATTATAAAGAGTTTTGTTTATTTTTTAACTACATCCAGTATTTAGAGACAAAGACTACAGTTGCAACTGGCAAGATCATCACAACATACACAGTTTGTGCCGAAGTTTGCTCAAATTAAACTTCCAATAAGAATGCAGCCCTGGCTGGTATGGCTCAGTGGATTGAACACCAGACTGCAAACCAAAGGGTTACTGGTTGGATTCCCTGTGAGGGCACATGCTTGGGATGCAGGCCAGGCCCCCAGTAGGGGATGCATAAGGGGCAACCATATACTGATGTTTCTCTTCCTCTGTTTCTCCCTCTCTTCCCCTCCCTCTAAAAATAAATAAATAAAATCTTTTTAAAAGAATGCAATAACAAGTGATATGATATTAATTGTTAATCTAGACATTATTTCATTTGACATGTGTTATTGACAATCAAATAAAGTTGAGGAGTTGGAATTTATCTTGAACAATTTGAGAGATCATAGAGAAAGATCTCTCCCATGGCAGGAGGACAACAGCATTAAAGGTGGTGAAAAGTACTAGTTTAAAAAAGAGAAAGAGAGAGAGAGAGAGAGAGAGAGAGAGAGAGAAGAGGGGAGAGGAGGAGGATGAAGAAGGAAGAGGAAAGAAGGAAAAGAAAAGAAGCCTGAAACCCAGTTTACCAAGCTTTTAAATTCTAGCTTTATTACTTTCCTTGGCTTCAGTTTTTTCAATTATAAAATATAAATAAGAATATTATACACCACAAAATTTGTGTAGATTAAATGTGTGTTGATATAGAGTGCTTATATACATGGCACACTGTAAGTAAGTCTGTAGTTAGCATTACCCATCTTAGTGGCTGGAGAACATGCTAATAGGAGGAAGGGAGAGAAGCCTAGATAGGAGTCACCTTAAGACACTAAACTCTTCTCCATGTTCATCTCCTCATTCCCACTTATATGTATTTCCATGCTTGTCAAAAACATATAAAACTAATCTGCTGCTGAAACTCACTCTCTCAAATATATTCTTTGACTGGAGTGGCAACAGGATATAGTCCATACCCTTGCATGACTTTCTTTAAAGGATACCCAAAGATGCTTGGGCAGCTGCTCCTGAATGGTGATGATCTTGACTTTATCTGGGATCCCCTTCAGGAACCCAAAAAATTAATCCAAGTCTAAGACCAAAGACTTTTGTACTATCTCCTTTGGGAGAAAGCACAGGATTCAAAGATAGAGTAACGGCTTGACTCACAGTTCTGCCGCTTACAGGCTGTGTCATCTTAACACAATTTTCCTCACTTCTATAACCCCAGAATCCTCCTCTGTTAGACAATAATTACACAATAGTGAACAGGAAAGCAATAAGTGACCTGCAGATCTAAATCATGATCATCTTAGTGGTGGAATTTCAAAGGCATCGGTATCAGACATCTGAACTCTGAGGACTAGAACTTCCACAGGGTTGCTCATTTCCACTGATCCTCCCAGGTTCTTAGGTCAAATTTGATCTCTCTAGGATGATGTCAAAGAATAAATGCTGGTTGTAATAGGATCTACGTTGTTAAAGAAACAAGGTTGTTCCTTTACTTGCCACCATGAGTCCACCTAAATTATTTCAAAGAGAACAAATAGCAGGACTGCAGCTCCCTGAAATCTTCTGCACCCTTCATGCAATAAATAATGTCTGAGCAAGTAAAGTCTTGAGACATATGCAAATAAGTTAATGTAACACAATGCAGAAATACACATGTATATATTTCACACGGCACCAATATTTATTTATCCTTTCACTTAATAAATATTTTATTGCACACATTCTCTTTGTCTGGTACTGTGCTGTGGATATAAAAGGATGAATAAAACCCTATTCCTGATGTAAAGCCATTCATTTTAGAGTAATACTTCAAGTAACCTTCTCACGTCCTCTTAGATTTATATAAAGTTCTATACTTATATAGGTAGAAAAGGATCTTAGAGATCACTTCACTTTATTCCACTCATTTAGGTGCAGAGAAAAAATTGAATTATCTAGGTTTCACTGTGGTACAGCTAGGGCTAACTTCCAATTGAAATAATATTAATACACAGTTTAAATTGTAATAAGCTACTTCCTGCATACTTAATAGAATTACCAGAACAGACATTGTAGAGTGGGTAAAAATTTTGAAAGTTCCTCTTTATCCTTGAATATAATTTGAATCAATGAAAATTGCCCTTGCCTCTTTCACCAGTTGACATTCCAGCTGAAAACTTTAGCTGTCTTCTTGAGCATGGTCCCATCACGTGGATTTGGACAAACTGTGATCTTCTTGGATCAAAAAACCTTTCTGAGATAGAAATGTTATCTGTATCCAGATATTTACACTAAAAAATAGAAATATGTATAGTGTTGCTTCTTATGTATGTGCAGCTTAAGAAGAGGTCCTGTGTCAGTCTCTCTCTCTCTCTCTCTCTCTCTCTCTCTCTCTCTCTCTCTGGATTTTATGAGTTTACTGCCATACCATTGCTTCTGATATTGGTCTGCAAGAACTGTTTATGTTCCTGCTTCCAAGAGAGAAAACCATAAGTGATCTCTGTGCCTCATCACAACCCTGAGAGAATTGTTGGGCCACTTTGGGTAGTAGCTGGAGAGTATTATTAGGAAAAGAAAGTGCAAGTGTAATTACCATTAAATGACTCATTTAAAAGTATAGGCCACTCAATAAGTAACTATTTAATGAATATTGAGGCCTTTTGCACAGTTTTGCACAATTTACTCAGGGGAGGGGAGAGAGTGGTTCATAGTGTCCCCATATTGAACCACTAACTTAACAACAAAATACTGGTTTATAAAACTTTTTAAATATTTTACTTTATTTTTAAATTCACTAGAGCTCGAGTAGACAAGCAAAATGTTTAATTTAGCAGTGCTGTGAAGATGCTGCCTCAGTCCTATTTCATGAATGAGTTTCTAAGGTATTGAGGTATTTAGGACCTTGCTGGAGATGAGGATTATACTTCTGAAACCAAGTGTAAAATTTATCACTGAAGTGTAGAGTGAAATTTTGGGTCAAGCCCAAAGTTCCACGTGTTTGAATGGCACAACGATTCAACAGGAAAAAATATAGTAACCCAAATAACATTCATCTTGCTAGTGATTTTCTGAGGCAAAAATGATTGTCATGTTGCAGCTTAAAGTGCTTTTTGTTGTCGTTGGCAATAGTTTATTATTCTATGACTCTCTGAGTTGTAAATAAGGGGCTATTTATACAAGGAAAGAGCTAACTGCAGCAGTCCCCATTTTACTGGGTTTACCACTCAAATTTCTTTTGAGATGAAGGACTATATCACATGATTCTCTTCTGTTTTCTTTATCTTATTCTGTTTTTTTCCTTCCGTCATTTCTTCCTACATTCATTCTTTTTTATTTCCTTCCTTTCTTGACTCCAAAAAAAAAAAAAAACCCAACCATTTATCCAGACAGAAAAAAGTGAATAATGTATAACATTACTTATACTTATGTGTATCTGAAAAATGCCAAACCTCTAGAATGGTGGTTACCAGGGGCTGGGGGGAAGGAGGATTGGGGCAATGTTAAAGGGGGCTAACTTGCAACTAGATGGGTAAGTTCTGAAGATCTAATGAACAGCATAGTGATTGTAGTCAACAATAATGTATTATATGCTTCAAAGTTGCTAAGAAACTTGATCTTAAATGTCCTCACCAAAAAAAGGAAATAATAATTACATCACATAATATAAGTGTTAGTTAAAGGTATGGTGGTAATCATATTACAATATATAAGTGTATCAGATCAAAACTATGTACGAGGTCTGTCCAGAAGGCATCCAGCCACATAACATGAAAAACAGAGACAGTTATTGAAGAAAATACAAGATACAATAAACATTGTACATAGGACACTAATGCCTCAGTCTCCTTCAAAGCAGGCACTTTGAGACCTTACACAGTTCTTCCCAATCACCATAAGCTGCCTATCGTATTTTCTTGCATCTCATCAATGGTCTGAAATCTTTTCCCTTTCAAAGGTGATTTTAGTTTGGGGAAAAGCCAGAAGTCACAGGGCACCAAATCTGGGCTATAAGGGGTCTGTAACCTGGGTGATTTGATGTTTTGCAAAAAAAACTCTGCATAAAATGTGATGCATGAGTGAGCACATTGCTATGATGAGGCTGCCAATCACCAGTTACCCAAAGATACAGCCTTCTGAATCACCCGAATAGTTTCCACAGAGGAATATTCAAGCTTAACACAAAATCTGATGCAGATTTGTTGCTCTACTCATTCAGTCATTTTGAATGTAATGGCTACACAGTACACATGCTCACTTAACAGCGTCTACAGCACCCACTGACTACTACAGTGAAGTTCATGTGTGCTCTATCCGGTCCACTCTCCTTGGCTGCCAGATAACATGGATGTTGTGCAAACCCTTCTCATTATATTAACAATGGCTGGACTTTTTCTGGACAGACCTCATATGCACCCATATATTCCTTGCAGCATTATTCATGTGGCCAAGACATGGAAACAGCCAAAGTGTCTGTCCTTCGACAGATGATTGGATAAAGAAGATGTGGTACATATATACAATGGAATACTACTCAGCCATAAGAAAAGATGAAATAGTGCCATTTGTGACAACATGGATGGGCCTTGAGAATATTATGATAAGTGAAATTAAGTCAGTCAGAAAAGCTATGAACCACATAATTTCACTCACATATAGGATATAAAACTGAAACTCAGACACAGACAACAGTATGGTGGATACCAGAGAAAAGGGTGTGGGGGGTAGTAAAGAGTAAAGCTGGCCAAATATACAGTGATAGAAGATGATTTGACTTTGGGTGATGGGCACACTGTGCAATACACAGATCAGGTATCAGAAATGTACACTTGAAACCTCTATGATCCTGTTAACCAATGTCATCCCAATAAATTTAAAAATAAATAAATAAAGTGATGGTATAAAAGCCTTGAAAGTACAATGTGATGTTAATCTGAACATTAAAAAAACTAAAAATTTGACTTTTTACATAATTTTGAGGAAGCATATACTATCAACTAACATGAAATGTCTTGTATTGAGGCTTATTTTAACATGAACAGAGGAGTTATTAGGGATTTTACTGTCGCATGACAGGGGACGGGGTCAAATGCTCTCTAGTGCATCTTTTTGTCCTGTGGTTCTCTAAGAGTGAATAATCATACAGTCTTCTACCAGCCTCTATTTCTCTTGTAATTTAACAGAACAATTAGCAATACTAGTGACATAAGCAGTCAATGTTTATTGAGTTCTGGACATAGGTAGACACACTCATTTGAGCTTTACAAGTATTGTTTTGTTTAGTTTTCCTGAGAATTTTATAAAACAGAAACCATTATTTATTTAACAGTCAAAGGGGTACTGTGGAGTTCAGTTGTTTGCCCTCTAGTAAGTGGTGAAGCTGGACCACAATGAGGCTATCTGACTGCAGAGTCCACACTTTGGACCTCACTGCTCTACTCCCCCCAGTCATGTGGCTCACACATTGTCTTAGAGTGTTCTCTATCTTCCTCTGGTGACCACCGAGAGACCGTATGATTGGATATTTGGGTGATCTATGGCTGCATGGGGGAACAACCAAATGGCAAGATGTCTATCCCATCTCCAGGAACATAATGGGCACTCAGCAAATAGCTGTTAAATTAATGAGTGGATAATAATAGTGGCTTAATAAATGAGTAATGAATAAATGTTAAACCATCCAAAACTCACTAGGAATTATTTATTAGAGAAAAATTTCACAGAAAATATTTTTTCTAAATTAGGGGTAAATATTGTGAAGGCATGCTGACTTCTCTCCAATAATACTTTCTAGTTTCTAGGAATTTTAGAAGGAGAAATTTGGCAATGGGAAAAACTTCTATTTCTAAAAATCCTCACTAATTGACTCCTTATAAAATTATATTGAAGGTTACTTGGTAAATAACTATTTAATAAATATTTAGGTCATTTCCACATGGTTCTGTGCAATTTACTTGAAGCCAGATAAGGGAATGGGGATGGTAGTACTCTGTATTGCTGTATTGGACCACTTACCCAAGAATAATAACAAATAAAACATTACTTTTCTTTATTATTATTAGCCTCCTTACTATTATTTCCCTTACTATTCTTGACTCATTGACAATATGTAGTTTTCAGCTAGGCTATAAATGTTCAATCTTAGTACCCATCTGTTCTCAAACTATAAAGTCAATAATCTTCCCATGATCTCATAAACCAGGCTTGTTTTTGTCTACTTTCAGTTACTTCAGTAGCCCAAAGGGCCACAGGAGCTGGAAAGAAGGGGAAGACCCACCACAGATATCTGTGGTGCTCAGAGCAAGAATACTCATGGAACCCAGATACATAAGTCTAAAAACTATAAATCAAGATAGCATAATTTAAGTGCCCTATCTCTAACAAAGCCTAAAAACATACTCAGAGAATAATGTTATTAGTCTCATAATTACTGGAAATACAGTTTCAAATTTAAAATCCTCAGATTCCTTGAAATACACATGAGGTGTGGCAGTGTGGAAAGAGCAAGCTTTTGCTCTCACTCTCCAGCCTGCTTCTTCCTGGTCCCAAATCCCAGCACAAGAAGTCTCTCATGTATGAATGTTGACTCTGCATCTCAGATGTCCAGGCTCTGTCCACACACTTTAAATACAGTACCCCTCAGCTAAAGGTGCATGCACATTGGTGTGGTCCAACCTTAGAGGGGATAAAATCAAGGAGGAGGATCAGGCAGACCCTGGAGGTGCTCTCAGGGCATTTTAGCAGGGAAATCTATAGAAGATATGAATCATGTACTCTAAAAAACAGACATGTTATTAGTGCTTATTAATAGTGAGAATTTTAATATAGACAATTGATTAAGTATTAGAGGACTGAAAATGCAAAGGAGACTATACAAAGTTCTTGCTTTCCTGAATATTATGCTACCAATCCCAGCTATCCACAGCACATTTAAAACGATTTGCCGAGTCTTACATTTTACTTTGGAAGAAGAATATTAGGAAAAGGGGATTTTGCAGTCAGTGGATACAAAAAGAAAGCTTGTTCCAGTCACGTGCCTAGCAGAACCACAGCATCATTCAAACGTTCCTGTAAACCCACACACTACTTTCTGTCTGTCAGTTTCCTCTTGTTTGTTCTTCTGAATGTTCATTGCAGGCAATGGAGCTCTGTGGAAACGCTGTGGAGTAAAAGAGAAAGAGGAGAGTATGATCCACACCAGAGATGACACTCTCACCCTCACTCATTCTCTTAAGAAATCACTCAAGTAGTAGCCTTGTTTCTGGTCTATCAGGAGTCCATATGTATGTATGTATACAATACATACATACATATTAACATATAAGCATACATATCTACAAATGGTTTTTTAAATGTAAAGTCACTAGCTCCCAGCACAAAAATTAAAGTCCATTCTTTATTCATATGTAAAGAAAACTCTTACGTGTTGAAGGGATTGCAAATTACATAGTTAAATCCTACTATTAGGTGGAATTTTAGATATTTTTTCCTGAGGTATGTTTTTCAACTTAGTAATTAGAAAAGTCTCTCATAGCAATTTATTAAGAAATAAAGCAAACAAATATAAAAATATTCCTAAAAGTCTATCACTATATTATTATTTAGTAAATAAATACCTTTCCATAGCTGTAAAGTAGCAAAGAGCCTTATACCAGAAATAGATAACCTCCAATACAAATGTTTAAGACAACATTTTTAAGGATGTCCTAGTTTGGAGCTCCTATACAGATATAGTTGGAATTAAGCAGTTATCCCACATACTTGGAATAAATACTCTTTCTGGAGAGAAGAAATATTAGCTTAGTATTAACTACCTAAAGTTACTGCCTTTCTTGGTTGATTACATAAGAGATCTTGGGCAAGCCAGTTAACAAATCTGAGTTCACTTGTAAAAAATGAAGTTGATAATATTATCTAGTCCTCAAGGCACTTTTGAGACTCAGAGGTCATAACTGTGAGAATCTGAAGGGCAGGGACTAACTGGCGGGGGGAGTGCTCCAACACAGCTCATTTCTCCCTTTTTTTCTTTAGAGTTCACAGTTCTTAAACATTATAATAAGTTGAAGAGCCAGCTTATCAACTTTCTCTCACTATAATTCCCACTCAAAGAAAACCTCAAGGTGAAATGGGAAACCTCACTGAGAGCAGTCTCTACAGTGGAATACTAAAAAGCTTCCATCATCCAATGCTCCCAGACTCTTCGTCACACATAAACTTTGTGAGTTGTTCAATACAGTTTGGCACAATACAGAACGCAATTCCAGGGTGAATAGCACCACACGTGGTGATTAGTGATGTTTTCAGGCTTCGATAGAGGTAGGACAAAAGGTAGTCACTGCTTCTGAAAAGACTCTGATGAGACATCAGAAGGAACTTCCTGACACCAGGAATTCTTAAACCCCGGAGGAGCAGGATGCAAATGAAAATGTGATAGCTTTTTTCATTTGAACAGAGTTTAATAAAGGAAGCCTAGTAAAAGACAAAAGACAGAGGAGTTGACCTTTCAAGGTGTCCTCTTGACTCTAATACTTGATTAATTGTTGCTATTTGCGGGGCAGTAAACACTCTTGTATTCCCTGCTTGATATATTTAACACCTCAGACAGTCACCTATACTTCCAACTATAATCAAGAGCAATGCAATAATCAAAAGCAATAACTTTTATGCTGTCTTCTCTTTTCTACCAAAGTCACCAAATTGGTTTTTATGCAAGTACTCAAGTACAGAATGAGTTAAGAGTGTCTCAAGAAAGAGCATGTGTTCTAACTCACCTCTTCCTGCTTATCCTTTAACGTGGCCAGCAGGATGCCATGTGCTTTTTGCTCAGCTTCTTCATGGCTGTCTTCATATCAGCATTTCTGAGTGTGTAGATGAGAGGATTCAACATAGGCGTGATCACTGTGTAAAAGACGGAGAACACCTTATCCACAGAGAAGCTGCAGAAAGGCCTCAAGTAGATGAATACACATGGCACAAAGATCAGGCTGACCACTGTTAGGTGGGAGGCACAGGTAGAGAGTGCCTTGCTTGGGCCCTGGAGGAAGCGAGTCCGCAGGGTGATAAGGATGACTGCATAAGAGAAGAGCAAGACCAAGAAGCAGACAAGAGACAGCAGACCACTGTTCGAGACCATCAGTATCTCTGTCACATATGTGTCCATGCAGGCTAGCTTGATGACCTGTGGAACATCACAGTAGAAGTTGTCCAGTTCATTGGGGCCACAGAAGGGCAGCAGCATGATGAGTATGACCTGTGTGATGGAGTGAATGAAACCCCCACACCAGCAGGCAAAAACCAACTGGAAGCATAGCTGGCGGTTCATGACTGTCAGGTAGTGCAGTGGATCACATATAGCAACATACCTATCGTAGGCCATGACTGTCAGCAGAAGCATCTCACTGGCTCCCAGAAAGTGCAGGAAGTAGATCTGAGCCAGGCATCCTGAAAAAGAGATGATCTTGCCCTGCCACAGGAAATCCCCTAACATCTTGGGCACGGTAACACAGCTCAGGCATAGGTCAATGAAGGACAGATGGCTCAAAAAATAGTACATTGGAGACTGGAGTAGGCAAGCATCAGCTTGCACTGTTACCACTATCAAGAGGTTTCCCAGGACAATTGCCATGTAAAACAACAAAAATATTAAGAAGAGAAATAGCTGCATCTCCCAAGAGGATGATAGGCCCAGAAGAACAAATTCTGTCACCTTTGAATCATTTCCTTTTTCCATTGAGTCAAGAATACCAAGTGACCTAAAAAAGGAATTAAATTGGAACAGAGAAATTTTAGTTAAACAAAGGGGGGAAAAAAGGAAAGTCATTTTGAGTTTGGTGTTTATAAGCCATATTCTAAGATTAAAAAACTTGAGCGAGTTTTGTGAGGTGAGACTTGTATATTTCTGTATAAATAGAACAAGGAACATTCTGCATCTCTTCCAACTCTTCCTGTAATGCTTTTAAATTGCATTTATAACTAGAAAAGGAAACAATGACTTGGGCATGAGGTGATGAGAACATGAAAATCATTCCTTTTTAAAAAAAAGATTTTTATTTATTTTTAGAGAGAGGGGAAGGGAGGAAGAAAGAGGGAGAGAACCAGCAATGTGTGGTTTCCTATTTTGTGCCCCCAGCTGGGGACCTGGCCTGCAACCCAGGCATGTGCCCTGAATGGTAATCAAACCAGTGACCCTTCGGTTCATAGGCCGGCACTCAATTCATTAAAGCATACCAGCCATGGCTAGTTCCATTTTTCAAATAGACAGAATTATGTTCTTTAAGGACAAGAGTTCTGGAATGAAGTATCTGGATCCAATGCCCAGATCTAACTCCCCAACAGATTGACCTCAGGCAAGGTTTTAAATCTGAGTTTTATTCTTTGTTTATTCAGTTTAATATAAGGATAATAATATCTATCAAAGTTGCTTTGAGAATCAAATTTAATCCATCTTTGTGCAAATATACACTTACCCAAAAAATTACTAAGTCCTTCAAAGTGAGGAAATATTTCTTACTCATCTTTTTACTCATACCACAATGCTTACTGCATAATAATTTGTCAAATTGAAGGAAGAATATTTTGTGGTACGAATTGCTATGTAGTACAAGGGTGAATAGTTATCATAAATGTGCATGTTAAGAAACAAATCATTTAAGGACTGAAAAGAACCTTATGTTCTTTGTCTTCATTATCCCAGGTGACAAAGGTTGATAAATTTGTAGAGACTGAGTAAGAAGAAATAAAATCTTTACCTTTAAAGTTTAGGGAAGCATCAAACTCAAAATGAATAGGACAGTTGCTGGAACACACTAATTACCAAAATAAGAGACCAAGGGTGGTGATTGATATTGTTGAGGCATATACAAAAGAGGCTCACCATGACCCATTTTATAGAAAAGGATAATAAGGGAAATGAGAATTATGCTGCTTTTGGACTTTTCAGTAACCATAAATACATTTAAGAGATTTAGAGAACACAATAAGATACTGTTTATCCATGACTCCTGCTCTACACCCACATTCACCCCTAACATGGGGTGGGAATATCTAGGTTACAAATGAAAAATCAGGAAACACTGATACTTTTTTTCCATTGAAGTGCTTAAGAATTAGCAGATGCTGTCTGTCCACATTAGGATATTTTCAATCTAGACCTAGCTCTAGGCAAAACTTTAAGTGAGACAAAATTTGTATTTTTCTGTCCTCAGTTCCAGTTACCTGTTCCAGGGGTCCCTGACACTCCAGGGGACAGACCAGTACCAGTCTGTGGCTTGTTAGGTACCAGGCTGCACACCAGGAGATGAGTTTGAATGTATGTGCTCGAATCATTCCAAAACCATGACACCCTCCCAGCCCCAATCCGTGGAAAAACTATCTTCCACAAGACCAGTCCATGGTGCAAAAAACGTTGGGACCACTGACCTATTCCATGTTGCATTTGGTTCTCTCAATTCATTCAGGGAAAGTTTCTCTAAAATTCAGGGAAATACCAAGAAATTTCTCTGTGTACATTACTTCAAGATAAGCAAGCAGAAGAGAGATTTTGGGCCCAAGGAACTTTTTGATGTCTCACATCACGTATGTGACCATCTTCTTCACCTGCCCAGAGAGCAAGAATGTGACAGTCTTTGTGGAAAGATCCAAATGCAGCACGAAAGGGAGAGGACAAAATCAAGCTCTTTACACTATCAAAGACTATTTGTGGATAGCAGACCAGCTCTTGCCTAATGTTTTTAAGTAGGGAACCAAAGAGATTTATGCAGAAAATACTAAGAATGGGAGTAGTTTTTTTTCAAATAGCGTATATTATATTTTGTTAGTTTGCTTGTTTATTTTTGCCTGTTTTGAACTAAAAGAATTCTCAGAAAAAGAAACTTGACCAAAACAATGATGGAAATTGATTTTCTAGTTGGAGTTTAAGTGCCATGTGAACTCCTTTTGAAGATATCTGATTTGTTTTCTAATTTCTTTTGAAACACCAAGAAATAGACATCATTCATTAGAAATGGTACTCACCAGGCTATTTCCCATTGAGAAGGGCGTAATATTTCTGTCCTAAACATAGATAGCCTTGTTTGAATTATTGCATTTTAAATTGCACGTAGGGGAAGTAAAGAAGATTTAACAAAAAGCAACTGAAATAATTCAAGAAATGGAAAATAGAATCTAGGAGGGACCATTGTAGAATTGGGTAATCTTAAGACAGTATTGCTTGAATCAAGTGCTTTCTGTTATATCAAGTTGATCGAATCTTATCCAAACCTTGTAACCACCTTTGAAGGTATCACCAGTCCTAGAACTTCCTGATGCTATGGGAACTTCATTGTTTTGTGAATGCATCTAAATGTATAAACCTAGAACAACAAAACTCCAATAATTTCATAAATTTAAAAATGATGAATGTCAGAGTATATACAGGAAGAAATACAGATAACAGGAGGTATAAAAATGGTTTTAGAGACAGAAAGAGGAGCAAGGATGGTAAGTGGATCTTTGAATAAATATATCTGAGAAACTTACGTCATTGTGTGTCAGGAGCTATGTGGGTTTAAGGAAGGGATGTGTTACCCTGTCATGCATCCTCCTTCTAAAGAAACCATCTTCATAGTTTCAGGCCTGCAAAATGAGAAATTCTGGTTATAATTGCCCAGTATGTGCCCAGCTGCTTTCTTATAAGTCAAGCCCTAACTGAGGGCTGGCTGTACAGATTAAAAGATCTCTTATCCCTAGGGCTCTGGCTGTGTCTGAGGCTTTTATAGTCTTTACACCACTGCTCAGCTTAATGAACTCTGTGATCCCCAAGGCTGCTGTTGTTTCAATTGTCTGAATCTCAGTTCTTGCTGGCAAGCTGACCTTAGGCCCTACAGGCTCTGAAACACTCAGACCTTATTGCATAATACAACCCACCCCTTTTACCTGCCTGGGATTGATTAATTTGAGAGCATTACCAATCATGGTAAATTTGGGATTCATTTCAAAAGCTTTGCAAAGACCGAAGTTAAGGTACAGGGTCTCCCCTAGACAGAAAGACTTGTGGGAGATACTCTGCATCTTACGCTGGGACACAAAGAGCTATAACTTCAGGAAAGTGGAAAACAGAACTAAGCATGTTTTCCACCCCAGTTCTACTGAACTGTAGGGAAGGTTGCTTTGACAATGAGTACAGGGGAAGAAAAGCAAGGAGAGAAAATAATCCTTAAGAAGTAAGGACCACAGAGAAGCTGTCATAAATGTGGCAGCCGTAGTGTACATAATGGGAATCTCAGACTTTGCCTTTGCTTAAGGATGTCCTAAGAAACAGTGTCCTCAACTGCCTGACAGTCACAAACCTAAATCCTCTGTTGAGGAAGACTTGTTCCTCTGAGGACTTAGAGAATACCATGAAAAACTTCTCAAGGATAATGAACAAAGCCCAAAATAAATGTATTACTTTTCTGTCACCATGGTAATGTAACAAATTATTACAAATTGGTGGCTTAAATAAATAAATTCATCATCTTACAGTTATGTGGGTTGGAAGCTTGACCAGGTCTCACTGGGCTGAAAAATCAAGGTGTAGGCAGGGTGCAGTCCTCTCGGGAGAATCCATACCCTTGCCTTTTCTGGTTTTTAAAGGCTTTGATGTGAGAAGCTATCAAACTCCCTAGTCAATCTTATCAGAATTCTGCTATATATCTCTCAGTTATCTAGTCCACTGACCCTGTTTCCTAACTCCACACCCTTTCCCAGAGTACCTGACTTTTAAATTTCCTGCAATTAGATAAGCAAAGGGATCAAGAAAAGGTAGTCAAAGCTAGAACTATTTCTACTCCTGCTTTGGGTTACTAAGTTAATATGTTTGTGCAGCCACTAGCTTTTCTAGGCCCTCTTTTTACAACCCCAAGCCCTTGATTGGTTCACAGTCCTTTCCACACTAAATTATTTGACATACCATTACAACTTATATATGATATTTTTTCAAAGCCAATGGCATCCCAAAGAGAGACATGGAGAAAAAGCATTCAGGATGGCACTGAGAAAATAGTGTTCTTTTTTAGTTCTGAGCATTTAAGCTTTCAAAATGACAAAGCAAGGTGATGTTTTACAGTTATTGTACTGGTGCATGGTTTCCTCTGAGGAAATGGAAGCAGAAAGTTGTTTTTTCTTTCAAATATGAGTCATGCTGTTTATTAGCTCCCTTCAAACCCTTGTTAAGCTGACCAAATATTGAATCTCCCTCAGTGACAACTAACTCACTCACAAAGTAATATTTATAAAACAAACATTATGTGTGTTCAAGATTTCAGGGAAAATAAGGGCATAGGGCAAATGGGAGAAAAATATTAGTTTAGCAAGTTTTGATGTGCCAAATCACCACCATAGGGTTTGCTGTTGTTGACAACATTGAAAGGAATAAGAATTAAAATTTTGAGCCACTTATTTTGTGCCAGGCACCATTCTAAGTCCTTTACCTTGTGTACTACTCATGACAACCCAAAGATTTCAGGTCAGAATTGTTGTGTCTCCAGTTTACTGAGGATGAAATAGGCACAAAAAGGAACTCTTACTTAGAGACGGTATTTGATCCGCTCAGGCTAACTAACTACAGGACCCATACTTTTCTACTACCATAAAGAGAAGGGCCAACACTCTGGAATCAGACAGACTGGTTTCAAACCTAAGTACTATCACTAACTGTGTAAGCTCCTTGTATGCAAATTATTTGTCCTTTCTTTCTTGATTTTTTTACTTTACAAAATAGAACTGATGAGAATACTTTTGTCACTGTGATGAATACATGAGGGTAATCAGAATAAGATCTTATACATACTGTTGTATGAAATTGATTTCAGTTAATATTATAAAACATCTTTCTTTTGTAAAACTATCATTTACAAAAGACTTTGATATATTCTCCCAGTTCATCCTCACAAATTCTGTGACAGTTAAGGTAGTTTTTTTCATACTCATTTCATAGATGAGACCCAAAGAAATCAACTAACTTGTCCCATGTCCCTTTAGAGAAGGGAAGAGGAGTTTTTGGGAGCCAAGTCTGGCTTTACCGCTTTTGTTCTAGATGCTTGGGACAGAGAAAGGAAGGAAATAAAGAGACATATCATACAACATTTCTAAAGAATCTTCCCAAACAGGAAAAATTACCCAGAGACTTCCTATCTACATGTTTCTATCTCTCACCTGAGGCCCCTGCTTACCACTAGTACACGAATAAATTTTCACTAAAAGAGACTTTGAATTATTATTCTTTGAACACCTACCTTTTATTTACTTCTGTTTCTTTTCAACAACCTATTTCAAATGTTCATATCTTTTAAAGACTATAAGCCACGCCCTGCCCGGGTGGCTCAGTTGATTGGAGCGTCATTCCCTCCGTACACCAAAAGGTTGCAGGCTCTATCCCGGCCACGGCACATAGCTGGGTTATGGGTTCAGTCCCCTGTCAGGGCGTGTACAGGAGGCAACTGATACTCACTTTCTCTTTCAAATCAGTGAATAGATTTTCGAGTGAGGATTAAAAAAAAGAATATAAGCCATTTATCAATATATATACTTTAAATCATCTTAATAAAAACAGAGTCACTTTTTTAAAAAATGATCACTTAACTGCCTCAAAAGAAGAAAAGAATGCAGAATTGAAAGAAAGAATAATATTTTGTATAAAATAATGTTCCTCCACATTTTACCCAAATGAATGATAAAGACAAAAAGGAAATTCAAGATCTATCCAGGCACCTAGAATTTTTGTATACAGTAGCCTTAAATTTAGCTCCTAATAACAGAAACCCAAATAACAAGAGCATATGCAAAATATTTAGGTTTTTTCCTCACATGTAAACTTGTAGAGATAGATAGTCCAGAGGAAGGCAGTTCTAAGACGCCATCAGGGACTCAGGCTCTCCAGGCTTTTTTATAAACCTGTTTTAGTACTCATTTTCATTCTCACAGTCACCTTATCATCTGAAGACGGCAGCTGCAGCTCTGACAGCAAAAGCTTTTGACTGAACAGAAGTATGTCACGTGACCCCTATGTGCAAGGTAGGCTCTGTGACATTTAATTTTTCAGGCCAACACCTTAGAACCAGAATAGAACTGAGGTTGTATTAGTTAAAAAATAATTGGATAGTACATGTGCAGCCCCACATGTATTGGCTATAAAATAAGGAAATAAATATAGTGATGACATTTTAGAAACAGCCCCCTTTCTGGATGCTATCTTTTTAGGATATTGATATTGAAAGAAATCTTTATATACAAATAAACAGAAAGAGAGATGCATTTAGTGGACAAGAGTCTTGAAAGATAAAAATGTTAGTAAGAACAAAAAATGAGACCCGATAGAGCCTAACTAAGACTTTATCAAAACTTATGAATGTATGTGGAAAAAAAGAAACATAAATTTGTTTCCCTAATCCTCAACAAACAAAAGCAACTCATGTGATACTTTTAAAAACTGAATGTTTGGGGAAAATGGCAAGAGAAATGTTTTAATACTGCCATAATCAGGCTTATGTAATTGTTACTTCAAAAACATAGGTAGAAAAATACATACCCAAAAAGAGTGTCAGTCAAACATCATATAAATTAGAGTGTGGGGGAACCCTTCATTTGGGGGGAGACTAAATTACCAAACCCAATCTTGGCTCTGATTTCATGACTTCCTCCCAGAAGTTCCTCAGTGGCTCGTATCCTCTGGAAAAGTAGATCCAACAGTTGAGATAGAAATCACCCTTTCCTTTCTTATTCTCTCTCTGTACTACTGACCTCAGTGTGAAGGTCCAATTTCCTTCAGTAAGATTATAGGTCCCTCTTCAATCTTCCTATTATAAAAGAGCTTAATTTTAAGACTACTGGAAGGGCTGAGAGGAAAGAGGCATAAATGGTGCAAATAGTGGGTCACTTTTATTGCCAGAAAGAAAACTATCCTAGAAAATGGAGAAAAAAAATTGTTCTTTCAGATGTTAAGAGGATATGATACAATAGTGAGAACTGAAATCTCCAAGTCAGACCGAAAAAAGGGAAATCATGATGTAGAAAAAGTTGTTAAGAGGGAAAAGAGAGAGAAAAATAGTGCAGTTCAGACAGAAGAGCTTAACAGAGCACTCTTTTCTTTGCCCTGGCTGGTCCCACCTTCAGTTTAACAGAAGGGCATGCCCACCTGTGGGAGGGGGCAGAGGCCATGAAGAGGAAAGAATCACAGCAGAAAAGGCTTTTACACCTTCCCTGCAGGAGATGAGAAAGAACCCTTCCCGAGAAATTTCAGCTTGTCTTGACTGACCTCCATTTCCTCTGCTCAGTGGAACTCAGTGTCAGGTAAGCTTTGTGGACAAGGTGGGAGAGCAAGAAGTAGAAACTGTCAAGAAAGCAAAGGTCATGAATCTTCCCCTCCTTTCAGTTCCTGGCCATTTTCAGGGAAGGCTGGAGGTCTCAAGCTCAGCAGGGGCTAGACCGAGCTTAAGGGGAACATTCGGGTTAAAGTTTTCCACAGCTACCTTGCCAAAGGAGGAACAGTCATTGTAGACAATCTAAGTGATGCCTCAGGTAATACCATCAAAGCTGATCTCCTAAAGACAAAGACCACTCCACAGTCCAGAATTGTTCTATATTCTCAGGATCTCTGCCCCAAGGCCATTGTGTCTCCCTGGGCTGAGATCTATTCCAGAGCCTAAAATCTCCCTACATACTAGAATAGAGAGGCTAGTTCAAGAGTAACAGGGCATACTATTACACAAGTCAGGGACTGCAGTGTGGGCTCAAGATACAGCTTTTCAAAAATTCAAGAATAGCTGTGGAAATAGAATGATGTGGCACTGAGTGTACTGAGTGGCATCCACAATGAGATTGATAGCTTTGCAAGGTCGAATCACCCAGATGATGAATTCCTCCAGCCCCTTGAAGAAAGGCAGCTCAGCGCTTCCAGAGCCAGTTTTATGGGACCACCCAGGCAGTTTTTCCTCATGACAAACTCAAGGGGAAGAGAAAAGCACCATGTCTTTTAATACCAAGTCCTCCTTGGCTCACAGGCATGAATTACTGAATAATCCCCAACCCTGCCAGAAGGACGACACCCTTCACTCTGGTTAACTGTCCTCTGTCTCCCCCAGAGGACCAGTCTGCTCTCCTGACTCCTATTTTTTCAGGGACCTGGATGGCAGACCCAATCACTGCTCATTTCATACTTGGGGGATTCAAGGCCTGAGCAATGGAAAGGAGCAAGTCAGCCATAAGAAAAGGTCAGTGGGACCTCCTACCTCTGCACTGTGTTCTGACCACAAAAGTATCATAGCTTTGTTTTTTCCTTTTCCTGCTTTTTTTGACTTTATTCTCCCACTCACTTTCTCTACTTTCTTTATTTTTCACCTGAACTTACTTTGAAGTCTCTATAACCTCAACATAAACTCAACAGTAGAATTCACTTTAAATGTTTCTTTAGTCCTTCCTGAGGACTTCTGTAATGGGAAGACCAGCAAACTTGGAGGCAGAAGACCTGGACTATAGCCACAACTCTGCCACCTTTACTTCTGTGATCTCAGGCAAGTCACTTAACTTCTTTGACATTCAATTGCCTCCTGAGTAAAATAAAGATAATATTGGGCCCATGTATATAACATAGCTAAGGATGAAGTAAGAGTGTATGTTCAGGTCTTATTATATTTATACCATTACCATTTGTTTCTCCTCCAATCTACTTTGTAATAAGTAAATTTTCTGCCTAGTCTTAGAGGTAGCCCATTCATAGCTCACATCTCCCCTCCGAAGAAGTTAGAAATCAGAGCTAATCATACTCAGCAGGAGAATTGGGCTGTATCATTGGTTTCTCTGCTGAGGTCTCTTACATGTTGCAGGCTCTTCTTGCTGGTCTGTCTCTATTTCTGTTGCCACTGGCTTTCTGTCTGCAGGAAGCCATATCTGAGTGGGTACAACTTGAGTTCCCTGCTAGACCAAATGTCTCCTTTACATGATAATCACAGAGCTGTTTCTTCAATATGTTCCTCAACATATTGTGTGTTATGAGTATCAGAGGCCCCAGGCCTGGGATTGTTGGCTTTTGTAGGATTTGACACTCTCTTTCTTCCCCTCTTTCCCTAGAAGCAGAACCAAGGATGGAAAGACCTCTGTTCTCCTTCATTCTGCTCTCTCTCTTACTGCTGTCCTTGATGAGCCTCAGCTGGATGAGCTGGGCATGGACTGCTCCCAACTGCAGCATAGGAGACAGCTCCCTATTGCCTAACATCTCCTACTACATCCCATTCTGTCCCTTGGCCCCAGAACCGTACCTTTTTGCATCATGCTTCAATACTAAAGATCTGGCTCAGACACTAAGAGCAGTGCCCCAGGATATAGAGGCTCTATGCCTCCAGGGTACAGTTCCCATCCTGCCTGCCAATGCCTTCAGACACTTTCCCATGCTGCAGCTTCTGAGGCTGCAGCTGGGCACCATCAGGGTTACATCTGGGACATTTCAAGGACTGGACCAGCTGCAGCACCTTTCCTTTGAGCATCACACTCCCTGTTGCCTCAGTCTGTTTCTCCCTCCAGATTCGCTGGAGCCCCTCACATTCCTCAACACCCTTTCCTTCCATGGCTACTGCCTGAATAATAGTCAGAATGTCCGGTTGCCCATCAGCCTTGGTCAGCTAACCATGAAGCACAGCTGTCTGACAGAGCTGCAGGAATTACAAGGGCTCTTTCCAAACCTTGTCCCTGGCTCCTCTCTTACAGCCAGCCCCAGACCACAGATCCCCTTCCTAGAGGTGCTGGATCTGTCTGCAAACCTGCAGTTGAGCAGGATAGGTGGCCAAGCTCTGCATGGCCTCCAGCTCCACTCCCTGAAACTGGATGGCACCCCACTAAGTGCATCAGACCTCCCAGACTCGGGGCTGCTCCACTTGGACTCCCTCTACCTTGTGGGGACAGGTGTAGAAAAACTGCCTGAGAATGTGACATGTTACTTTGGGCTTCGTGCACTTGACCTTGGGAGAAACCAAATCCAGAATCTAGAGCTGGGGATCTCCTAAGCTACCGCTCCCTGGAACTCCTCAGCCTTCATGCCAATGGCCTTCAGTTAATTCCATCCAGTTTCCTGAGTGCCCTGCCCCAGCTTCAGAGGCTTAATCTGTCAGTGAATAAGTTAGGTCCAACCTTGGTGCTCCCGGAAGGGCTGGTCAGCTCAAGTCTGAGGGCTCTAGATCTGTCCCACAAAGAGCTCTGCATTCTGCCCTACAAGGCCTTGTCTTCTCTTCCTCAGCTACAGGAGCTCTGGCTGAGTGGTAACAACATCTCCAACTTATCCAGTGAGAGCCTGGAAGGACTGAGGTGGCTAAAGACCCTAGACCTCAGTTGGAACCAAATGAAGATGCTGAATCCAGGCTGCTTCTCCTCTCTTCCTGCCCTTACTTCACTGAACCTCCTGGGCACCCATTTAGAGCATTTCCCAAGCAAATATCTCCAGGGTTCCCAGAAGCTGAGCCACCTACAGCTGGGTTCTACTGAGATGCTGGAGATCTATCCTCCCTGGCCTTCAGCACTGCTCAGCTTGGAATTATGGGCAAGTAGTTCCATAACACTTAGGGTCCCCAGTGGAGAACCCTTCTTGTTCTTGGAGAACCTTACCATACAAACTAACTACGTATTGCTGAGTCCATTCTACCCCACACTCCATTTTCCTTCCCTGCGTCACCTTACCTTGAGAAGCTGCAGCCATGACATTTTCTCTGTCCATCAACCCCAGGGAGTCTTCTCACAGCTTCCTCTCCTGGAGCACTTGCACTTCTGGTCTGATCACTAGGGTGCAGAAAGTCTGCATTTATCTGGAATGCCCAGGCTGCAAGTGCTGGAGCTGGGGGACTTGGACTTCCTCTACAAACCAAGATCAGTGCAGCTGGAGATGCTACTGAAGGATCTGCCTCAGTTATAGGTGCTGGCACTGAGTAACTTAAACCTTGGGAACCTCTCCATCTCCAGCTTTAGGGGTTTGGACTCCCTTCAGCTGCTGCTACTCAACTCTGAGTAGCCCTAGAGCTGGACAGCAGCCTCCAGGAGCTAATCCCCCAGATGCCTCAATATGTTTATTTCTCAGATATCACCTTCACCTTCCATTGTGAAAGCTCTTGGGTAGGGTCTTGGGCAACACGGGCCCCAAACACCTTTGTGTATGGGCTGGAGAAATCCATCTGCAAGGCCAATGCCTCTGATTACTCTCAGACATTGTTGCTCTCCTTCCTTTCTGATCACTGCCCACACGATCTTGAGTTTCAGAGCTTTCTAACCAGCTTCACTCTGGTGCTCCTCCTCACCTTCCTGGCACTGCTTGGTTGTCCCAAATGGCTCTGGCTTCACCACCTCTGGACCCTATTTCATGCCTGGTGGTGGAAACTGTGTGGGCAGCATCCCAGAAACCAATTCCACTATGATGTCTTTGTATCTTTTGTGAGCAGGACCAAGCCTGGGTGCTGGAAGAGCTGGTTCCTGCCCTGGAGAAGCCTCTTCCAGAGGGCGAGGGTTTGAGGTTGTGCCTGCCTGAGAGGGACTTTGGGGTTGGGCAGGACAGGATGGATGCTACAGCTGCCAGCATGGAGTGCAGCAGAGCCACCCTCTGTGTGCTCAGCTGCCAGGCCCAGGGAAGTTTCTGGTGTAATCTCGAGCTAAGGCTGGCCACCCACAACTTGGTGGCCAGGCCTGGGACTGCTTGCCTTCTGCTGCTGATTTTGGAACCTATTGATCGGCAACAGCTGCACAGCTACCACCGCCTTGGCCGGTGGCTGAAGAAAGAGGACTACTATTTGTCCCAAGGAAGCGTCAACCTGGATGCCTTCTGCAAACAACTCCGGAAAAGGCTAAAGGCAGCTGGGAGAGAGGGAGAGAATTAGCAGCTATGAAAGGGAGATTCAATCAGGCCAGAATGACTCCCAGCTAGGGCCTGGTTGTCACTGGAGCGCAGGCTCAGAAAGGCAGCTCTCTGCAGACTATGACCATCAGTTCAGGCCCACTTTCCACCCTAAAAGTGATGCATGAAGACATCAAATCCCAAAGGGATAACATATTAGAAAACACTTGGAAACAAGGTATTCATTCAAAAAACAGTTCTGATACCCGCTAGTCCTGTCAACACAAGGCATCCCCTAAAAAAAGAATACACAGAAATGTTTTTCAGAATGACACCTTCATTTTCATAATAAATTCATTCTACCTGATGAAAGTAATGTATTTACTTGTTTGTTTTAAAAAAATTATTCTAGGGGAATGGGGCAAGAATCAATGACGTATATGTCAGCATGTTGAAGCTAAATTGAAACCATGTTTGCAACTCACCAAAGGTCAAAAAATTCAAAGAGCTTTCCAAACTTATAAGGCTCTCACAATAACAGTATTACAGGGGGAGGATAATAGTTGTGATCCTGTATTACACGTGGGGAACCTGAACACATAAATCTGGCACCGCCGTTACATCATACAGTTTACATTTGGGCCCAGTTCCTCTGAGACACAGTCCAGTACTCCATGTTCTCCACTCTGTCATTCTATCTCTAACCAATGTCAGCTTACCTAGCTACAGAGTTTAAATAGGCAAACACTTGGCAAACATTTCCCCCTGCGTGCAAATCTGTCAAAGCTGTCACCGAATAAAACTTGTGTGTGCTATACTGCCACCTGGTGGTAATATCTTTTTCCCTTGTTCATCTGGGAAATCCCCCGAAAAACCCCTACACAATCTTTAGTCAAACTAAGGAACCACTCAAATTCTGGCTCGGTGAGTGAAAGAGTTCCACACATTTTTTTTCAGGAAGAAGTACCAATTTCTTCAGTTAATAGAGTGAGACTATCTGTAGTCCGATGGCATAACTCTGAGACTTTGCTGACCAAGCCCCATTGCAGAAGACCTTCCCACAGCCCCAACTTTGTCTGCTGTCCACTCACGACCCTCGGAAAATGTGCTTTGTTTTTGTCAGTGTGGATGAAAATCTCGTTCTCATTAACTTTAATATTTCCCATGACACTTTTTTTATCTCATCGAGGTTACCTGGATAGTTTTCTTCTTTTCTTGACACATCTTAAATGCACATCATGGAATTTTAGAATTGAAAGAAATTTTACTTCTGATGTTTAAATCCCTTCTACCACTTTCCCAGCCTGTATCTGACAAAATCCGTGATCCCATGTAGTCTTCTGAAGCAGCTTGTTCCAACGCTGGATATCGTAAGAAAGTTACTCTTTATATTGAAGTATAATAAATTTCCTTATAAGTTTTAACTATTATTTGTAATTCTGAACTTTTAGGATTAAATAAGACAAATTGTGTTGCTCTTAAATGATCACCCTTACTTTGTCCCAATAGAGTCTTTTGTTCACCAATTTAAAGTCCCAATTCCTTCCACTTTTGCTCATTTTCCCTGCTTCTCAGCTCCTCTAAGTGACTTCCCTCCTAACGCTCTGCAGTTTGCCCATGTCCTGCTTAAATGTGAGACCCAGAACTTAGGAAGTGCTATAAATACGATCTCTGTAGAACCAAACAGGATTAGGTCATTCCCTCCATTTATACAGTCTGAATTCACATTATTAGACGTGGCAAAATGTTGATTTAAATATTTAATTTGCTTATATAATTTCATGTGTATATGGAATCTAATGAACAAAATAAGCTAATAAACAAAATAGAAACAGACTCATAGACAGAGAACAAACTGATAGCTGTTAGAGGAGAGGGGGGTTGCAGGGCTGGGTGAGAAAGGTGAAGAGGTTAAGTAAAATAATAATAATAATAATTGATCAACACAGGCAATAGAGGCAACAGTATGGTGATTACCTGAGAGGAAGAAGGTAGGGAAGGTAGAAGAGGGTAAAGGAGGATAAATAGTGACAGAAGGAGACTTGACTTGGGGTGGTGAACATACAGCACAGTACACAGATGATGTGTTATGGAATTGTACACCAGAAACCTATATGATTTTATTAACCAATGTCACCCCAACGCATTCAATGAAAGATAAAAATGGAAGATTAAAAAAAGAAAGAAAAAAAATTTGCATGAACCATAAATACTTCAGATAATCACCTTGAATCTTTTCTAACATTAAATGATGCTTGTGTTTTTGTGATTTTAAAAGACAGTATAGTGGAATAATATTTAATGATAAAATAACTGTCGAGACAAATTTGTAAGAAGGAAAGTACTAGACCTGACATTAACTTTAAAAACTTCAGTATTAGCCCTGGCTGGCATAGCTCAGTGGATTGAGCATGGACTGTGAACCAAAGCTTCGCAGGTTTGATTCCCAACCAGGGCACATGCCTGGGTTGCAGGCCACGGCCCCCAGCAACTGCACATTGATGTTTCTCTCTCTCTTTCTTGCTCCCTTCCCTCGCTAAAAAATAAATAAATAAATAAAATCTTAAAAAAAAACCCTCAGTATTAAATAAATAAATAAATAAATATTTAATTTGCTTTTCTCTGTCTGAAATGAGATTAAAAGAACAAATTCAGAAAACAAGTAAGACAACAGTTACAGTCAAGTGCTAATGGAACTGTTGTTTTAATTCAAAAATCCCAGCATTAACTCAGCACACCTGGGGCCGGTATAGGTGTAGGATTATGCAAAGAGGAATAGATGGAGTGAGCCTTTGAAGTGTTTTGTAAATTCTTTGCAATAGCTAACCTCTGTCTTTCTATCCTTTGGCTGTGTAGAACCCTTTGCTCTTACATTTCATTTTTAAGTCCAATATTATCTCTTCAATGGGAAAACACAGCTCCCTTCCTATAAATATATACTGATACTTCTGCTTACAGTTCATACTCTTTTTTTACTCATGTCTCTATATTTATATAGTTCATATTCTTCTCCAAGGCTTCAAGCCAGTTTATTCTTCAACTTAGACCCAGGCTTCATCATCTTACCATTTTCCCCTAGAGGTTGGACCAATTTAGACCTCAGTTAAAGAAATACTTTCTGAGATCGGGCCAAAACTTTCTTCTTGCTATCCCTAGTAGAGGCAACTGGAAAAAGCTGGGTAATCCAGGAGGGTCAGAGGCAAACCTTGACACATTTATTGAAAAGTGTAGGGGGTCCTGGAGGTCAACAGTAAGGCATGAGTGCTCACACAGAGTGCTCTGGGTCACCACCCCTCCCAGATGGGCTGCCCAGGACAGAATAGCCTCGGCTCAGAACGTGTTTGCTACACGCTCTCCTCTAGAGGCAGCAGTGTACTCGGTCCTTCCCAATTCAGGAGAGACCATAGTGCCCTTTGCAACTGCATGTAACCACCTTCTCAAGCTGTATAAGAGCATGGTCATTGTGTGGGCTTCACATAGTTGCTATACTTGATATTACCTTCCAACAGTCACACCCCAAGAAACTGGGATGTGAGCACTGCTGTGTTGGCTTTGCGGCACTCTCGCCTGCTGAAAAGAAAGAACAGGGAGACTGAGGCGGACTGCACATCCCGGAGAGACCCACATTTGGATATCTGCCGTGCTATGGATTCTATAATTCCCACACAGCAGCTTCAGGTAAGGCACAGCTTAGGGTTCTTTGTAATGTCTTTTTCACCTTCCTCTAAAAGTGTTGCATTTTCCCCATGTACAATGTAAATTAGGGTTAAAAAGATGAAAGGGAACAAAGAGTACAAATTGTCTCTTATAAAAACAGTCATGGGATGTAAAGTACAGCACAGGGAATATAATCAATAATATTAAAATAACTATGTATGGTATCAGATGGGTACTAGACTTATCCAGGTGGTCACTTCATAAGGAATATAAATTGTCTAATCACTATATTGTACACCTGAAACTAATATAATAATATAATATTGTATGCCAACTATAACTGGAAAAATATTTTTAAAAAATAAAATAAAGTTAGTCTTAAGATTGAAAAAAATGTAAATTAGAATAGCTTCCTGATATTGGAAGTTGGTTAGATTCTCAGTTATATAATATTGTCTCCAGAATCAGCACTGGTCTCAATAAATGTTAGGTTATATGTGTTTTGTTTATAAATATATAAGTATCTTTAATAAAAATAACAATATTTTACTTGAGATGTTAACTGAGCCACAAAACCACATGAGCCAGTAGAAAACTTGTAGAATGACAGCCTTATTCTATTCCTCATTACATATTTAAGTCACACATACCAGATTTCCTGACCCTGAATATGGGGCAGAAGAAACTACCAGGCAATAAGGGAACATTTGTCTATAAAAGCACACTGGTTAACCACATGAGAAAGAAATGTCAGTTACAGACTACAAGCTCATTTTATTTAAGAAGGAGAGATCTAAAACAGTTCACTTACCTACTTAAAAATAGAGGAATATATTATAAAAGCATTCAATGGAAATATTTAAAGATATGAACAATAGTAGAAACAGACTGAGAAGACAGCAGAAATCAGTATGTGTATATACATACACACACCCTACACACACCCCTAGAGAGTGGTTACAACTTAGCAGCGATAAAAAAGCACGGAGCACAGAGCAGAGCGGGAAAGGGGGACACACAGAAAGATGAGGTGACTCAGAGGGAGAGGTAGGCTGGGTGGGATTGCCTTGAGTAGGCTCCTGTCATGGGTATGCTCCTGTTTAGGCTGAGGGTGTATCCCCATAACAAAGTCCTTGTTGCCTTCCTCCCCCCAACCCCAGACTAGAGATTCCAGTCTTTGCGTTCATTTGGAAACTTTTCCCCCTGACTACAAGCAATTGTTTTCCTAATTGGTTACAATTGGGGCATGTTTTTTTATTGAGACCACAAGTATTTATTGAACAGCTATATACAGGACACTGTCCTTGATGAGCAAAACATGTCCTCCTCCTGTTTTCAGGTGGTTAAGACAGGAAATACATACTAAGTATATATATGTGCTCTGAAGATATGTGCTTCAAACTAAAGCAGTATTGGTAAACAGAGTAGCAAAGACGGGATAAACTAGGGAGGGTTTCTCTGAGTCTCTGATTTTCACCAGAAATCTGAATGAAGTAAATTAAGGCACACAAATATTAGTGAGGGGGATAGAGGGACATTCCAGGCCTTGATATGAGCCACACTTGACATAGTCAGGTATCAGCCGGCAGAGTGGGTCAGGAGAAGGAAGAGTGGTAGGAAATGAGGGCATGGAGGAAGGCGTTGTGCTATGGGCTGTGGTAAGGAATTGGGATTTTATTTTAAGTGTGTTAAAAAGATTGAAAGGAAGTAGTTGACATCAGACTTTTAAAACTATCAGTCTAAGTCCTATGAGATAATAGTCTCTAAGCATATAATTATGGAAATAGGTAAGTTAAGACACTCTGGTGGACGTTAGAGGATTTCACAGTAGTGTGAACCAGGGTGAACGCTGATGGGACTGCTAGAAATGGTTTAGATTCTGAAGGCTTTGAACGTGAAGGCTAGTGGATTTGTTGATGGTTTGGAGGCAGAGCATTGGGAGGGGTGGCCTGAGCACCTGAATAAATGGAGGTGTCATTCATTGATATGACAAAGAAGTCAGAATCAGCCAGTTTGAGGTGGGAAGAATCAAATGTTTAGAAATGGGCATATTCTGACTTAGTTATGTTAGATATCAAATGGACACACTAGTAAGAAATTGTGTGGATAAATCCTGGTTGCAGAAGAGACCTCATAGGTAGGAAGAGAAAATGTGGCTTCATCTCATGTGGATGCTTTTTATGTCAAGGGGCTAGGTGACAGGTCACTTAGAGAGAGAGTAGAGTAGGAGAAGGAAAAATATCAAGGATTAGGTCCTAAAAAACCATTCATAGGTCAGGTCAATCAGAAGGAACTCTAACATAGAAGCCTCAGATATATACAGTGTAATGAGAATGAATAGCCCATTGACAGTAATGTAATTCAAATCTCAGCACACTTTCAATGGCATAACACTAGTTTTTTTTTGTTTTGGCTTGATCTGGGGTTTGGAGGAAGTTGGTTTTATTTGTTTGTTTGGGTTTTTTTTTCTTCTATGTGGCAAAATGTATATAGAGTACTATCATGAAGTACTTTACTGGCATCTGAGAAATTTCAACTGAGGACTGAGGGCTGTGTGCTGTAGTTAGGGTGACTCTCAGTTAAAAGACGGCCGTGTCAGTTTGTAGTCTGAGCCTCATTTATTCACATCAATTTCATGTAAAATGTGCATTCAAGTTGACAATGCATAAAGCTTATACCTCTTCAGCAATAAATGCTTAAATGCAAAGAAGACCAAGTTAAAAATAAAGAGGGTTTTCGGGGTTTGCATGAACTAGTAGTATAAAGGACACATGGACAATAACCAGGGGGGACGGAGAGGGGAGGGAGGAGGGGAGGGCTGGGAGGGTGGGCTGGAATGGGGGTAAAGGACAGAAAACTGTACTTGAACAACAATAAAAATAAAAATAAAAAGTACTTTAAACAATTGTGTATATGTTACTAAACATGAAGAGAAATTAACAATGCAAATTGTGGAATTTCTTTCACAGAGATCTTTCAAAATAAAGAGGGCACACAAATGTCAGAATTGACCTCACTGTAAGCAATCTTGATTAAAAGTCATTTCCTTTATCTCTTTTCCAACATTCCTAATACTACATACACAGAAAGAAACCCCACATGAAACTATGCCTGTGATAGCATTAAAGATTACAATTGTAAACAAACTCTTGCTTTGTGGCTATTCATTCTTGCAGTATTTTCTTCTGTTTACTCAGAGCTAGAACTGTACAATTGTTTAAACCTGGCTGAGGTTGATGTTTCTGAATTAGGTTACGAGCCTCTGAATGGCAAGAGAGCATCTATCTTGTTTTATGGAGTGTTGCAGGCACTTAAATGAAGGTGAGTGTTTAATGGTTCATAATGGGCATGGTGACCACAATGTAAAAATGTGAGAAAGTGAAAAACTTGGGGTGTGCGTGCTTATTACACAATCACATTTGGGGCAAAAAATGCTGAAAATCTTTAAGTCATCTAAAACTATGGTGCTAACTGAATTGTAAAGAAATTCAGGGAATATCTTAATGAGAGAACTTCTGTAGAGTCATTTGCAATATGGTAATGTCTTCTTTTTGCAGTTTTAGGAGAAAAAAAATGAAAAACCCAGGAAGGATTAATCACTCTGACCCTGTGAGTGTATTCATTCTTCTTGGATTTCCTTGTGCCTGGGGGACTCGGATCCTCCTCTTCTCACTCTTCTCTGTGACCTATGTCCTGACACTCATCGGAAACCTCTGCATTATCTGTTCAGTGTGGTGTGACCGCCATCTCCACACACCCATGTACATCCTGCTGGCCAATTTTTCCTTCCTGGAGATCTGGTATGTCACTTCTACTGTTCCCAACATGCTAGCCAACTTTCTCTTGGAGACCAGCACCATCTCCTTCTCTGGCTGCTTCCTCCAGTTCTATTTCTTCTTCTCCATGGGCACCACTGAGACCTTCCTCCTGTCTGCCATGGCCTTCGACAGGTACCTTGCTATCTGCAGGCCCCTGCACTACCACACTGTCATGACAGTAGAACGCTGCATCCGAACTGGAGCCTGCTGCTGGGTGTGTGGCTTCTCCTACTTTCTCCTCCCAGTTTATCTCATCTCCCAGCTTCCTTTTTGTGGCCCCAATACTATTGATCATTTTTTATGTGACCCAGGACCCCTTATAAAGTTGTCCTGTGTGCCAGCGCCTGCCATTGAGATCACCTGTGCCATCTTTAACTCAGTCATCATTTTCTCCACCTTTCTCTTCATTAGCAGCTCCTACACCCTGGTGATCAGAGCTGTGCTGAAGGTTCCCTCAGCAGAAAGCCGGCATAAGGCCTTCTCCACCTGTGGCTCTCACATGGCCATGGTGTCCCTGTTCTATGGTTCTGTCATGGTGATGTATGTGAACCCAACAGCAGACAATCTAGCAGGGATTCAGAAAATTGTGACTTTATTTTATTCTGTGTTAACTCCACTTTTTAATCCCTTGATCTACAGCCTCCGGAATAAGGAGATGAAGAAGGCCCTGAGAAAACTGCTGACGAGTGTGAGATTTGGTCAAAGGCAGCCTCTCAAGAACTAGAATCCCTATGCGCATAGGACACACAGGAGGTTTCTGGTCTTGCGTAAATCTGAGAGGCAAATATTGCCTTTATTTCCTGGAATATATTTAGGGATGCATATCAGTGAAGCAAATAACAAAAAGATCTTAGCAGAACTTGCACAAATTATTTACTTGTACTAGGCTTTATTGTATTAACATTCTTGTGTGTATGGCATGGAAACAGGAAAATGCCAGACATTCTCAGGCATTTTTGAAGAAAAAAACCACACACAATCCAGAGGTCAACTGGTTTCTGTCCTTTGAAGATTTAGGTGAAGGTGTCTCCAGCCCTCATTCCATAGGGATTAAATGTCTAGACTTCCCATCACTACCTGCCCAGACACACACACACAGGCATGCACACACACACCTTTCAAACACGTGCATGTGTGCTCCTCCCGCTCCTGAGTCTCCCTGCTCTCTTGTTTGGATCACATCAGTCTGGATGCAAGACTCATCCCCTTCAACATTTTGCATAAAACCGAACTCATTCCAGCTTTGTGTGGGTTTAACTTTAACACAGGTTGGGCGTAGGGGA
>PVIA01010278.1:0-53103 GCA_004024845.1 Tonatia bakeri | reverse complement strand
AAATAAGCCAGGCAGTGAAAGATAAATACCACATGATTTCACCTTTAACAGGAACCTAAACAACAAAACAAAGAAACAAGCAAAATATAGTCAAAGACACTGCATTGGGGGACAGGCAGGAAGTGGCCAGAGGAGAGAGAAGAGGGAATTTCAGGGGAAAAGGGGAAGGGTTTGCAGGAACAAAGTTAAAAGACACATGGATAAAACTAGGGGGAGGGTGGTAATGGGACGGAAGATGGGAGGGGGGTGGGTGGGCTTGATTGGGAGTAAAGGGGAGAAAAATGTACTTAAACAATCATTAAAATAAAAAAAATTTGTTGGAATATCTGAATTTCTGTAAAAAATAAAAATAAGATTTTGTTATTTAAAAAAAAAAGAATGCATATGTTAATGTGGTTCTTTCTACGTGCATGAAACTGCTCTCAGTATTAACTTGTTCAGTTCCCACCATATTCACACAGGTAGATAATTACCCCCATCTTTTAGATGAGGATACTGAGGTACCAAGAGGTTTAAGGCTATTGTACCAGTAGGCGGCAAAGCCAGAAACGGACCCAGGCAGTCCAGCTCCAGCACACACTCTCTTAGCCACGAGGACGCGATGCCATTTCTTTGGGAAAGCTGCTCTTAGCCCCAGCATGTGCTACCTTCCTTAAAATGTATTCTTTGCTGGTGGCCAGCAAACCTTTACATTTGAAAAGAAAGAAAAGAAAGAATGAAGAAAGGGAAAAAAGGAAAGAAAAAGGAAAGGAAAGGAAGGGAAGGGAAGGGAAGGGAAGGGAAGGGAAAGGAAAAGGGAAAGGGAAAGGGAAAGGAAAAGGGAAGGGGAAGGGAAAGGAAAAGGGAAAGGGAAAGGGAAAGGAAAAGGGAAAGGAAAAGCAAAGGCCCTACAAGAAAGTAGACTCCTTTGATAATCTCTGAGCAAATTACAGCCCAGATGCAGGACAGAGAATACAGGAGTGAGGGTAGTGAGATTGTGATAAAGGGAGGATAGAAGGTGGGAAGGATCCGAGAGTATGAGCTTCACAAAGGAAGAGCTGAGGCAACACCAAACCTGGGATGGTGAGGCCTGGGAAAGGGAAGAGAGGAGTGAGCACAGTCAGCAGTTTAAGGACAGCCACAGTTTAGTGCAGACCAACGATAGATCAGGCCCCTCATATATGTTATATATAGATTTTATAGTCCATGTACCCTGTAAAGAAGGTATTCTTGCCATTCCCATTTCACAGATAAGCGAAGTGAGTCTTAGAGACATTGGATACCTTGCTTGTAAATGGCTAAGCCAGGGTGGGAAGTAGGACTACCCAATTCTAATGCTTTGCTCCCTAACCAGCCACCATGCTGAACATCAAGGGCACCAACAGGTAATGTGAGAGAGAAAAAAGAATCTAGTCCACAACTGTGCTGAGGACCTTGGTCTTCCCTCAAAACCCATGGCTGTAGGAAGTCTTTTCTTTCCCAGGGGTCTCCAAATGAACAGCTCAAATCTTTCAAGGAAAGTTTCCAATTCATCTGTTTTAAGTTGCTTAGACTTGCTAGCAAAAGGAATAACTCTTCCCCACCCTATCCCCAGCAACCAAACACTGGAAACAACCTAATGTCTTCATGCTGTCGTAACAAGAAAATGGCTGAGGAGTAGTTTTCTTTAATTTTTCCAAAAATAAAAACAAACCACATTCAGCTTTAACCCAATTGTAGGAAAAACAAATTATTGCCCTTTTTCTCCTTCCCCACACTCTTGCCAGGATTCATAAGTGAATGAAAACCAGGGAAGGCAGGAGTGTGGGTTGGATTATATTTGAAATGGTTGAAAAATTCAGGGCTCAAGTGTTCAATCTATACATATTTTGAAATAATGAAATAGACCGTGTATAGGCAACTGCTGAGTTAATCCACACATCTATAATCATTTATTTTCCCATCAAAAATTTGAGATGCTCTGAGGAAGGACATATCTGTGTGCTTCTCAGTCTTGGGTCAAGTGGAAAGAACAATGGGGACTGACGTGAGGCTGAATCCATTGTTGGCCATGCCACATAGCCTGGTCAGCTTCAGTCTCCTCATTTGCAAACTGCATGTAATTCCCACCTTGAAGGATTCTGGGAGAATGAAATGAAGTAATGAATGGGTCACTGCCTAGCACAGAAAGGATGTTTAATGGTTTCTTCCATATGAAAATGGTTTTAAAAATCATAATCTTATGAGAATGTGGTATTGAACAAATTTTTACTGATAAACAATAAAGATTAGGCAGGCAGGATCTGACCTTACCAGTGAGAAGGTCTTAATGGGAGAAAACATGAAGACTGAACAAACATTGTTAAGAGAGGTTGTGAATATCACTAGCATTTATAATGATAAAAATTAGGAAATTGCCTCAAGTTATTTTTTTAAAAAATGATGGCTAGAGAACTCCCCTTCTTGGGTCTCAGGAACCCTGCCTGCTTGACTGGAAGCAGAGGACAGAGGGGCCAGATGAGTTTTTCTTCAAATCACCTGAGAGGTGATTCTGCCTGACAATCTCTTTTGCATCTACTTCTCTGCATGCTATTTGACACAAAATTCTGATACATTCAGAAATATCAGCCCCATTAGGATTTATAAAACCACATAAATATCCCCCTCCCATTAAATGATGCAAATGACTTTGAACATTTCAAAGCAAGCCCACTGGGGCACCAAGTCAAGACTCTCATTCCCTGCCCTTAACTTATCTCTCTGCCCAGGGTCAGTCCCTCGCCTGATGTTGTACCCTTTCCATCTAGAGATGTTTGGAAAAGGTGCTGCTGAAAAGCCAGCCTCACGCTGGGCTTATTTAGTCATTCCCCACAGGAAATGATGGAAATTCCTGGCATTCTTATCAGAGAAAGGGGTGAACTCTGCTGGTGTCAGTCTTGAAGGGCTCTGGTGAGAGGAATGTATGCAGCCCTCCTTTGTAGTTGGAGGTGGATAACTTCAAAGTGGCGCCTTCTTCAAATCCAGAGATGAAGCCAGCCTTCTGGGAAGGATCCCAGGAGAAGGGAGACAGGCGGCTTGGTCCCCGAGTCCAAACAACCACAAGTTGAGGCATCCAAGTGTTTATCTTGAGCAGCCTCCCAAAGACAATTCAGCATCCTCTTGGTAAACTCTTCCAATCCTCTCTGCACTAAAAGCAGAAACTCACTATGTGCCTCACAAAGAACCTTTCTTTCTATTTGGCTAAGCACTTCACTGCTGCTACTTTTCAGAAGCCCAAGTGGTCCTCTACACTGTTAGACATTCAGTTCCTCTAAATCTTTCAGCAAGGCAGATGGATTTGAAAAGAGTGGATGGAAGGTAAGGGGAGTGGGGGGCAGGGGGCAGGGTGCACATGTTCTGGAAGGGCTAGGCTCTACTCAATATAGATTTCTCAGGCTACTTCCATATGCCCAGAACTGTGCAGGTTAAACTGTTTAAAACTATTTTTAGTAATCTGAAATCATTATCCAAGGGAAGAAAGGGGAAATAAAAAGTCCAGCTTGTTTGAAACTATTGGTTCAGGGAGGCCTGTGAAGTTGTGAATGAACAAAACTATTCAAGGATACCCTTCAGTAAACACATGCTTAGAAAAAGGCATTGGATACATTTTTTTGGCTGTAACCCCCAAATAATTTTTAGTCCTCTTACAATTTTTCCACTTAGCTTTTACAAAAGACAAATTCTCCTCCATAGAAGAATGCCTCCTTTTACTTTTTGTTGCTGTTTCAAAGTTTGCAATTTTTCAGATCTTTTTTCTCTCATAGCTATAAACAGTCCCTACAGCTGCCCCCCAAGGAAGCAATTTTGTCAAACATAAACAACAAATATTTTCAGCTGCCCTCTGTTGTTCGCTGTCAACCCTTAAGCATACCTGTGATTGTCACAGGCGAAACCACGTATCTCCTGCTCCTCCATCATTCCAACTCTGGATATCCTATTATTTTTTAAACACAACACAAGAGACCCCAAAGCAACCAATGAAACAAAGGCAGTCTGTCCCCACCCCCTCAGCAGAGAAAGGGGCAGAACAGACTCTAGAGGAGGGCCCAGGACATCCAGGTGGTACCTGCCATCAGACTCAACACTGCCTGCCACCAGGCTGGGATAGACAGCCACTGTCCCCAGGAGCCTCTTGCCTCTCTCAGTTCTTAGCAAGAAAGCAGGGGGTGTGATGGGACAAGGATCCAGGAGGCTTCTGGAAATCAGAAAGTTCCAGGGACCTACTAAATCCTAGACACCATATTAAGCAGCAGGATCAAATAGCTGAAGAGGGAAGAACCTAACATCATGCACGGGATGCTCACATGTGCCAGGCACTGTGCTAATCCAGTACCACACTTAATTCCACAATGCCTCTATGAAGTAGGCCTAGTGTGAGACTTTACAATTTTAAACAACAATGTGCTCAAGGTCACAGAGTTGCTAAGTGTTGGAACTCAGATCCAAAAGCACATACCTGGTTCCAATGTTCACACACTTAATCACTGCACCCCACTGCCCCAGAAAAGATGAAAGGCAGCCATCAAGTGGGAAAGATGACACCTGGCCTGCTGGCCTCATGGAATTGTTCTGAAGGAAAAGCATGTTTGAAAATCCTTTGGTAAGATAAAAGTGGTACACAAACTCGAGCTGGATTTGTTATAATCGTGTCTACATGGGTTAAAGGGCAGGATCTGGAACTCACCGTTCTTCCCACACTTCTCCCCTCCCCTTGTGGAATTCTGATGCACTCATCTCTTGGACCTTAAATGGTATTTTCTTCCCTCTTACTCCCTATCATTTTAAAGAATTTTTTAAAATTTGAATGCACTCATGTTAATCATAGGATAATCAGAAGGTTTCTGAAGAAATTTGGGTCAATTTATCACAAATTCTAATTTTATAAATGTGTATTAATCCCTTAGAATATGAACTAATTCTTTTCCTCTTTCTGCTAACTCTAACGACAAAGGCTTCCAGAACCATGTGTGCTATTTTTGAAGAAAACGGTAACTGAGAAATAAACAGAAGGATCTCATTGTAGTATATGTCATATTCTACCTATACAAAGTAAAAACTTATATACTGGTACCTCCTGTTCTAGAGAATGAACTCTGCCATACTGTAACTATATCTATATCCTGAGTTAATTAGCTCTGCTCACTGAGGCCAAGAAACACTGACCCTCAGGGCCTGATCAATTTTGAAAATACTGACTTCATTAACCTTTCAAAATTTCCCCTCATCAGAGTTTTGGTCAGAGGAAAAATTAAGTGGCAAACCCATCAGACTTAACTCCATCTCTTCTTCAGACACATGCCCAGAACTTTGGGGTTAACGAGCATGACATAGAGAGAGGCTGAGGAAAAAGAGGAGACCTGGTGGAGACCAGAGGGCAACAGCGATCCCTGAATGTCCCAAAATAACACTATACTAGATCACTAGAGAAGATCGCCTGTGTTGCTCTTCGTCGTAATATTGTATTGAATTTGAAAAAGTATAGTAGTATTATATAAACAGTCCTGACATTATGTAGCAAATGCTTCTGAATAACTATGTATGAATTACTTTGGAATGGCCCCTCTGTCCTGCGGATAATTAACCTCTGGTTCAGCTGGACCTTAAATTCAGGTTGTTATCATTGTACTTGCATAAATAAGACATACTGAAAATGAGACAATAACTAAACCCTATGTGTTATCCACTCTGTTTTTGGAAAAATAAAAGCCAACAACATCACCATATTTGGAGGTAAATCCAAATAATCTCTTCAGGAATGAGGTTTCAGAGCTGTCACACTCAGCAGTAGCTACACAAAAATGCCCAGAAAGTGATGACAGCCCCAGAGTTCAGCAGAGCGATCATGTCACCTTTCTTTTTATAGTGCTGCACCTTCAAGGCACTTGCCCACCTGGTGTCTCTCCTAGTCTCACAAAAGGCCTGCAAGGTAGACTTACCTACTTTGGCAGATGTCACTGCTCACTGCACAGATGCGGCATCTGAAGCCCACAGGGTTGAAGTGACTGGTTTCAAGTCACAAGAGTAAGTAGGAGCAGTGCCTACAGGGCTGTCCTGTCACCGGACACTTCCCACCCCACCTCCTTTCATGGTTAGAGTTTAACCACACCTGAAGGAATGGGCTCTTGGGTTCTGCTACATTCAACGACCAGCTCTGGCCCCTTCTTAGGAACCGAAAACTCATTTACCTTCTATAAAACCAGGTCCAGAATCCTAGGTCCTACAAAAGTGATGAGGCTTCCCTGATGGGATCAGACTGGGCATCCAGCCCATGTTAGAGTTCTGACTGTAGGACACAGAAGTTGAGAAGTCACCTCAACCTTATTGCTGACCCCTCCCCCAAACTACTCTATCCTGGGAGTTAGAAGAGCCAGCAGCCATCCCCAGTTCTAGCTAACTTAGTTGAGAAGAACTTAATCTCTCTGGCCCTCACCTTCCTTGTCTGTAAAATTAGGCTGGTTTAAATGATCTCAAAGGCTCTTCTATCTCCAAAATTCTCCTTGACCTCTAGGCTAGATATCCACCACTTTGCTTAAAGCTAAGTCCAAGAATCCTCAACATCAGAACAACTCTTTTACAGCTTTTTCCATTTTAATTTTAGTTTTCCTTTTTTATTTTAATTTCATCCCTTTCTTCTACTTGTGCCACTTGGTATTCTCTTCACTCCTCTCTGTTTATGCTGTCCAGTATTTGTAAGTTATTTTCACATCCGTCTGAGTCATCATTTAACCACCACACAGTAAATCCTTTCTGCAACTTATTATTTTTCATGTGTGTTTTTTTCACCAAATCCCCACCCATCTAGCTAGTTACATGATCATTAAATTTTAAACAACGTTTCTCGAAAGGTCACTCTTTTTAAAGAAAAGTTTTCTCTTGGTTCTTCATACCTCTACTGATTTCCAGCTACAGATTTGAAATCTATTGATTTCCAAAATATGTAGGCACATCCACATTTCCTTTGCCTTACTTTGACAAGTTTGATTTCCCTCTTTATTTCTGCCTTTTCATTTTTGTTTTCCTTCCCTCTATAAATCTAGGTTTCATCTCCACTCCTGCTACCACCTTCAGTTAAGCTTCCACAGGAAAGCAGAGCACAGGGTACCATCTAGAAGTACGAGATTGTGTAGCTACAGAACAGTGCTGTGGAGGAGGGAAGGAAGGCCTGAGCGTAAACCACTCTGCCAGCATGTGAATGGAGCAGCTACGGGCTTGGCACAACTACACTCCCATTTTAAAGCCCTATCTTTTCCCAGAAAGAAATGCAGAAGTGTGTGTCCAGAAGGAAAATTGCTAAAGCAATGATGGAGCCAGAGCAGCTGGGGGTTGTTAACTTGAATCAAAGTCCAGCCAGGATTTTTTTTTAAGCAACAGGAAGTACATTCGCTCTCTTTCATATTCACTCTCTGTGTCTCTGTCTCTATCTCTGTCTTTCTCTCTCTTATACACACACACACATTCTTTTCTTCTCCATCCTTCTTTATTTCCTCTGGCCAAGGCACAGAAACACGCTGGACAGAAAACCTCAGTTCCTTTGAACTATCTTTGGAACTTTGCAGTGTTTACTAGCAGTTCAAAGCCAAATTGCAGGGTATGAAAAGCACGGGCAAAGCAAAGAGCCTCCGTGTGCAGCAGACTAGGAGGCAGAGGAGCACGTATTAGTTCCCCACGGCTGCTTCAACAGATTACCACATATGTGGTAGTTTAAAATACAAAATTTCTCTCTTACGATTTTAGAGGCCACAAGTCTGAAATCTGCTTCAGTTGATGGGATGGCGTTGGCAGGGCCACGCTCTCTCCAGAGGCTCTGAACAGAAAACCCATTTCCTTGCCTTTTTCAGCGCCTAGCGGCCACCTGTGATCTTTACCTGATGGCACTAGCCTCCACCTTCAGAACACATCTCTCCAGTCTCTGCTTTCATCATCACATTCACATTGCCTTCTCCTCTAGGTAGTCAAATCTCCCTTTCCACCTCTCTTATAAGGACACTTGTGATTGCATTATCTTCTTTATATTTGCCCACTCAGATAACCCAGGGTGATCTCCCCATCTCAAGTTCTTTAACTATCACATCTGCAAAGCACCTTCTGCCATACCAGGTAATATCCAGGTTCCGGGGATTATGGTATGGACATTTTGGGGGCCCTTATCCAGGCCACCACAGAGCACTTGTGTCTGGTTGGGTTTCTATAAGAAGTCTTCTCACTATCTACTAATATTGACTGAATTATGGGCATGGAGCCTGAGGAAAAAAGGAAAGATATTTTCTAATTATCAAAAGAGAAAACCCCCATGTATTTTTGCTCCTGTCTTGTCACATGTTTACCTTCCCCACCATGTTCTGTCTATTAAGCCATTTGGTTGGTACTCGGCAAGCCCCATAAGCATCCCATGTGTGAGCACAGTTCTTCTTCCACTGCCCTCAGCGTTGTGAGAAATCATCCACCTCAGCGTTGTGATGAAATCATACAGAAACTCAATTTCCCAGCAAAATTGGGCCTCAGGGCCACAAGTGTTCATGTGTGTCAAAAGTCCAGCAATCGTCTTGTTACTGTATCCCAGATCAACACAAAGAAAGAAAGAGCTTTGTTAGAACTCACCAAACCTCTTGTAACCGAAGGACTGCACCTCCTCCTCCTCTGTGAAGTCGTCTGCAAGAGAAGAAAAGACATGATGGAGTGAGGCCCAGAAGTACAGGGTCAGTGCAGGACTCAACTGCTGCGATCTCTACCTGCTCCATCCTCCACTTCAGCACAGTTGCTTTCCTCCCGCTCCTGGAACACACTATGCTTTCTGAGGAAGACCACAGGGCCTTCCTCCTGTTCTTCATGACTCCTCCCCGTTCAGGTCTCAACCACACCATGACACCTTTGGGATGCCTTTCCCAACCGCCGCCCAGTCACTGCCTGCCACATCACCCTACTTTAATATTACTTTCTGATATCCTCCTTTATGTGTGTGCATGTGTGTGTGTGTGTCATCGTGAGTCCTGTGAGCAGAAATGGTTTCTGCCTTGCTTCAAGAATGAATCCCCTGTACTTAGAATAGTGCTTGTCACACAGCAGGGGCTTAGTAAATTTTGTTGAATGAATGACTGAATAATCATCCAAATAATTAAATTATCTTCACATGATGGGGCCTACAGATCTCTCCTTCAGATGCTGAACTCTGTGATCATCTTGTCTAAGAACTGAGGCACCTCAGGAGCCCAGCATGACTCCTGCAATGACAACCAAATCCTTCCCTACTCTCCTTCCATTGGAACCAGGACTGACAGATGGTTTCCCAGTAAATGCACTTCCAAAGACAGCCTTGCTGTGGGAATGCCTACATTTAAGAGCCATTGTAGAAACAAGAGAGATGTTATGTCAGCCAAGCTTTCTATCAAAGAAGCCTGAATCCACTTCCTAATGTGAACATGATGCAATTCCTTATCACATCAATAAAGAACATCTCATTTTACAGTGCTACCAGGTGTGGGTTCTGGCAATTAATTGTGCAATTAAAGGATACTTTTTATGATGAGTAAAGGAGTCAAGACCAGGGAGCCCTAATTATTCTTGAGTTAGTCACTACTACTGCACCCAGCTTTCTCCCCATATGTAATTCAGTTCAGAAGCACTGATTCAGCACTCACTATGAACCAGAGACTACCAGGCAGTGGGGCTTCAGAAGTGGGTAAGACATGGTCCCTTCCATCAAGAAGCTGACAGGCTTTCAAGGAAGAGAGGCAAGTAGGGAGAAGATAAAGCCCCTGTAATCATCTTTTCAGGCCCCATATAGAACACAGGACCTGGCTATATCTGAACCTTGAAATGTTATGTAGGAACCAAAGATGTATGATATCTATAATATAACGTGGTAAACCTTAGAAACTAGTTTGTTAGAAATGCCATGAAAACACAGGTAAGAGAGCAATTACTTTTAACAAGAGAATGGAGAAGTGTGATAGCTTTGTATTTTACCATTGTTTCCTTATTCAGACAACAGGGGAGAGATATTGTTTGGAATCTAGAAAGCCAGGTGTTCATAATTAAAGTAGTTGTTTTATGTCAAGGATTAAAGGTTAGTTTTTTCTACATGGAAGAACAAGCTTACATCCAAGAGAACAGCACCTTTCTCACTGACTCAGTAATTGGTTAGTTCAACAAATACATATTAATCCCCTACTCTGTATGCCTGCTTTACTAAGTAATTCTATCCTATTAATGGCTGAGCAGCTGGTTCTAGTCTCAGTTAAAGAGAAATCCTTATCCGCTGCTTCTGCTTAGAAATCCATGCATTTACTGATTCATTCAGCAAGTACTCACAGCCTAGGGAAGTTGATGAGACATGAACATAAGTTATGATGCCACCCAGACGTCAGCTTCTCCTGCCAGCTCCAGCCTCTCCTTTCCTGTGCCAAGTCTGCAAAAGGATCTACTCACATGCAAACATTGTGGTCAAGGAGGCATCACTGAAGTTTTCACAGTGAAACAAAAGAGCAGTTTATGCTGCATCCCCAGCAGCAAACGGCTTAAAATTTCCCACTGGACATTTCTGTTCTCCCCCACAGGTTCCTTGCAGCAGGCCCACCATTAGCCTGTTTGTTTGTTTGTTTTCCTCTCTGATCTTTTTCCCATGCAGCATTTGGTCTGCCTGACTCCTCTCTCCTTCCTGAAACTTCCCTGGGAACTTCAAATGCCTCATATTTTTGTTATTAAAGCAGTTTAACTTGGCCTTCGAAATTAACATACCCAAATCATTAGGGCGTTCAAGAAAACAAAGGCATTAGAGGCATCCCCCTAATAGAACTCAAGGAGGGAGGATTCCTGTGTCTTGTCTTAATCCTCATCCAAAAAGAATTAGGAAATCTTATAGTAGCTGTTTGCAGCGGGGTAGTGGGGTGGTATAAAGGGGCGAATGGCAATGAAAAAACTACAATAAAAAAGAGAAAAAAAATACATAAATTTCTATTTCATCCAACTCTAAAATTAGATAGAAAGTTATATGAGACATAAAAGGTACAAATAAAGTATCACAAATAATGTCTGACTGGGATTATCAGGAAGGTCTCATAGAGAAGTTTTTTGTTGTTTTTTTTTTTTTAATCTCACCCAAGAACATACCCATTTATTCCAGAGAGAGAGGAAGGGAGATAGAAAGTGAGAAACACTGACACAAGAGAAACATCAATTGGCTGCCTCCCAAACACGCCTGACAGGGGACCAAACTCGAAACTCAGGCACATGCTCTGACCAGGAATCGAACCCAAGGCCTTTTAGTTTATGGGATGATGCTCCAACCCACTGAACCACACTGGCCAGGGCAAGAAGTGTCTTAAATCAGTCTTTCTTAATATTTTTTCTTTAGAGTGCAAAAGAGAATTTGGGAAACACTGCATACTATATCCCTTTCTTAGAAATTCATAATGGATTTTGAATTATTAGAGACTCTAAGAAGTGCTAAGAGAGCAAGAGAGAAAAAAATGTATTTAAATTTGTTTTACTCAGTGCTTTCAAATGTTGATCCTAGAATCCTTTTTAATATCTTTAAAAGTTGTCAAGTTGAGCAGGTAACATTTAGTATAACAGTTCATTAGCATAGATGTCCCCCAGAGCCCCCAATTTTCCCATCTGTTCAATTTTTTAAGTATATTTTATGAATTATGTTATTACAATTTTCCCAATTTTCCCCCTATTTCCCCCCTCCACCCTGCTACCCCCCCAACCCTCCTGCATTCCCCCCCCTAATTCATGTCCATGGGTTGTACATATAAGTTCTTTGACTTCTCTTTTGTATACCATTCTTAACCTCTCCCCATCTATTTTATGCCTACCAATTATCTTTCTTATTCCCTGTACCTTTCCCCCCAATTCTTCCTCTCCCCCTCCCCACTGATAATCTCCATGTGATCTCCACTTCTGTGATTCTGTTCCTTTTCTAGTTGTTTGCTTAGTTTTGTTTTTGAGTTTCAGTTGTTGATAGTTGTGAGTTTGTTGTCATTTTACTGTTCATAGTTTTTGAGTTTCTTATTTTTCTTAGATAAGTCCCTTTAACATTTCATATAATAAGGGCTTGGTGATGATGAACTCCTTTAACTTGACCTTATCTGGGAGGCACTTTATCTGTCCTTCCATTCTAAATAATAGCTTTGCTGGATAGAGTAATCTTGGATGTAAGTTCTTGCCTTTCACGACTTGAAATACTTCTTTCCAGCCCCTTCTTGCCTGCAAGGTTTCATTTGAGAAATCAGTTTATAGTCTTATGGGAACTCCTTTGTAGGTAACTGTCTCCTTTTCTCTTACTGCTTTTAAGATTCTCTCTTTGTCTTTAATCTTGTGTAACTTAATTACGATGTGCCTTGGTGCATTCCTCTTTGGCTCCAACTTCTTTGGGACTCTCTGGGCTTCCTGGAAGTCTATTTCCTTTGCCAGATTGGGGAAGTTTTCCTTCATTATTTATTCAAATAAGTTTTCAATTTCTTGCTATTGTTCTCCTTCTGGCACCCCTAAGATTCGGATGTTGGAACACTTAAAGTTGTCCCAGAGGTTCCTAAGTCTCTCTTCATTTTTTTTTTTTTTAGTTCTTATCACTTCATTCTGTTCTAGTTGGATGTTTATTTCTTCCTTTTGTTCCAACTCATTGATTTGAGTCCTGGTTTCCTTCTTGTCACTGTTGATTCCCTGAATATTTTGCTTTATTTTACTTTGGGTAGTCTTCATTTATTCTTTCATTTTTCGACCAATCTCAATCAGTTCTGTGAGGATCTTGATTACCAATGTTTTGAATTCTACATCAAATAGGTTGGCTATCTCATTGCTTAGCTCTTTCTCTGGAGTTTTGCTCTGTTCTTTCATTTGGGCCATATTTCTTTGTCTCGGTGCACCAGGCCGGTTGACTGTTTCTTTAATTCCTTGGTTGTCAGAGTTCCATGCAGTTTGATTTTCTGGCACTTCTGGTTGTTTATTGTTTTTAGAATGATTGTTATCCTCCTTCTGGTTGTGTGAGGAAGTGAAGAGTTTCTACCTGCGCCTCCATCTTGGCCAGAACTCCTCCCCAGCTGTTTAATTGATAAACACCTTGAAACCTTTTCCTCTGTGTAGGCCCAAGCAAATGTGTCCCAAATTGTCTTTATAGTTTTGGGGGCCTACAAAGGTGATATATTCAAATAAGGATATTCTTCCCAGAGAATATGCAGTAATTTTAATGACTTGTTGCCATGTAATGGCTACACTCCTACATAAGCAAGGATTTGGTTAAGATTTATGGCCTCTTAGTTCTACAGTGGCCATAACTTGATCCTTTCTCTGATAGCAGTTTGTCTGCAGACAAGAGGTAACCTTCACATACTAAATAGTAAAATGTGTTTAATTTGAGTTATATCTACAAGCACAGACTTTCCTGGCCTCCAGAGCTGTACTTCAGCATTTTCACTTTAATATGTATGAGCTACAATGTCTTTTGCTTGCCTATCTCAAAATGTGATTTTTATTTTATTTTATTTTTTACTTTCCTTGGTAACTGGCACAAAGCCACATCCACCAGAGGTTTTGTGATAGAAACTGTTGAGTGGAATTCTGTTGCCAATTTATTCTTTGAGCCTTGCTATTTCAGAATAACATAAATTCAAGTGAGGTTTAGTTTAGTTGACTTAGAGAGTTGGGGCATACATATTAAAATGTTCTGGTCAATCTGTGGACCAACCTATGCAATATCCCTATGGTTAGAAATTATCTCTCATTCCCATATACTTCCTTTGTATCAGTGTGACAGGACTTAACTGTCTCCCTTCTACTCAGTTCTGGTTTTGACTCCATCAATGGAAAGATTTGAAAACAGGAGACTTGTCACAATGTAACCCTCAGCAAATAGTAAATTAATGGGACATTACAGACACTCAATAGTTGTTGAAAATTAAGCAGATGTGAATTATACATGTGCCTATCTCTCCTACTAACTGATGAATTCTTTATGGAAAGATATTAGATCTTTCTCTTTTAGATCTTTATCTCTTGGGAAGATAAAAGAGCTAATAATATTTAGGCAATAACTACTGAATGTCAGGTACTTTCCAGTCATTGTGTTTCTCTGTTTTACAGATGAGAAAACTGAGGCTCACAGAAGTTACATAATTTGACCAAAGGTCTTACAGCTTGTGAGTAGTCAGACCAAGACTAAAACCCAGTCTGTGGGTCTCTCCACACGGTGATGGTCACGAACCACACAGACCCAAGAAACTGAACCCTGTGCTACCAATGAAGACAGCTAAGAAGCTATGATCATATCACAGAATTTTGAAAATCTTTAGGCATTTGGGACCCAGGTCACTCTGAAAGTAAAATAAAAATTAGGCTAAAATAGGAGGACTCATTGAACATATATTTAAGAAGGAATTGACTATAAGTGTTGTTAAGAATAAGATAAATTAGAATCCCAAAACACTATTTATAAGAATGCAAAATGGCATAGCCACTTCAGAAAATAGTCTGGCAGTTCCTCACAAAGGTTAAAAATAGAGATAACATAGGATCCAGAATCCCACTCCTAGGTATATATCCAAGAGAAATACAAACATATGTCCACACCAAAACTGGTACGTGAATGTTTACACAAGCATTATTCATAGTTGTAAAAAACTGGAAACAACCCAAATGCTCATGAACTAATGAATGGATAAATAAATTGTGGCATATCCATACAATAGACTGTTATTCCACAATTAAAAAAGAATGGGATACTGTAACATGCTACATCATGGAAGAAACTTAAAAACATTATGCTAAGTGAAAGAGGTCAGTCACAAAAGATCACATATTGTATGATTCCATTTATATGGAATGTCTACATTAGGCAAATTCATAGAGTCAACAAGCAGATTAAAGGTTTCCTAGGGCTGGGGGTTTGGGGAGAAAATGAGTGACTAATAATTGGTATGAGGTTTCTCTTTGGAGTGATGACTGTGCTCTAAAGTTGACTGTAATCATGATTGCAAAACCTGTGAATATATAAAACCAAACAAACACCAAATACCACACTTTAGATGGGTGATTTGTGTGGTGTGTAAAGAAAAAAAGCAGTTGGACTTCCAAGGTCGCCCACAAGGTGATGACTGTCTCCCCTTTTTCACAGCAGAATATCAAGTTTATTACTCAGAGAAGTTCAAACTAAAGGTCTCTGATCTCCAGGACGCCAGGAACAGCTGAGATGAGGGGAACTATAATGAAATCAGGAGAAAAGGTGAACTTTATACACTGAATGTTTAGTTGGTACACTTTCCCCAAACTGTACCCACTGTGCTGAAGATTAGTAGATTCTTCCTGGAAAAAAAAAATGAACCTGATTCTAGAAGGTCCCCATCAGAACAAGGCAACAAGATCAGCCTAGACTGACAGTCACAGTTAACAAAAGCCACAAAACAAAGAAGTTCAAATTAACCTTTACAATGTTCCACTCTTATGTATGAGAAGACAGCCAAGGATCACTGGACATCTGACAAAGTCTCTAACATGAAAAGACAAAAATGAAAATAAAGAAACCAGACAAAGTAATTTGGAAGAAATGTACATTATGTAGGATAAAAATTTCAAAAAACTCCTACTATTAGTATCTTTATGGAGATAAAAGAACATAATATATCTACAAAATAATAACAGGGTGCTATAAAAAGGAACCATCATCCATCACCATATATTTGACCCCCTTTACCCTTTAGTACCCTCCCAGCTCCCTTCCCTCTGGTCACCACCATACTGTTGTTTGTATCTATGAGGGTTTTTGTTGTTTTTCTTGTTTGTTCATTTGTCACTTTCAGTTTTATAGCTCACACGCATGTGAAGAAGATTTGACTTTGGGTGGTGGGCACACAATGTAATATACAGATGATACATCATAGAATTGTACACTTGAAACCTATATAATCTTATTAAGCAATGGCACCCCAATACATTTAATTTAAATAAATAAAAAGATAAAAATAAAAAATAAACCATCAGAGAACAATAAAAATCTTTTAGAAATCAGAAATATGATTACAAAAATGAAAACTTAATAGAAGAGTTGGGAGATGGGGTTGAAATATTCCAGAAAGTAGAAAAAAAGGCAAATGAATAAAAAAGAGTAAAGACTAGAAAGAAATTAGAGAATCAATTCAGGGGTTCCAATATTCAAGTAACAGGATAAAGAACAAAGGGAAAAAAAAATCAGAGGAAAAATCAAACAACATCCAGTATTGGAGGAAATGCGTCTTCAGAATGAAAGGGCCCATCACCTCCCAGTACAAAGGAAAGAGATGTACTCCAAGGCACGTAGTCATAAAATTCCACACAACACTGAGGATGAAAAGAAAATCCTAACAGCTTCCAGACAGAAAACAAAAAGACTACCACAAGAATAAATATAAATAAATAAAAAGAAGGGCTTCACACTTATCAACAGCAAACTAGAGCTAAAAGAAAATAGATCATTACCTTCACAATTCTAAGGCTAAATTTTTTAAAAATATATTTTATTGGTTATGCTACTACAGTTGTCCCATTTCCCCCCCTTTATTCCCCTCCACCGTGCACACCCTCTCCCACCGACATTCCCCTCTTTTAGTTCATGTCCATGTGTCATAGTTCTTTAGCTTCCACATTTCCCATATTTTCTTGTCCTCCCCCTGTCTATTTTCTACCTACCATCTATGCTACTTATTCTCTGTACCTTTCCCTCTCTCTTCTCTTCCCACTCCCCTGTTGCTACCCCTCCATGTGATCTCCATTTCTGTGGTTCTGTTCCTGTTCTAGTTGTTTGCTTAGTTCGTGTTTTTGTTTTAGGTGTGGTTGCTAATAATTGTGAGTTTGCTGTCATTTTACTGTACATGTTTCTTATCTTCTTTTTATTAGATAAGACCCTTTAACATTTCATATAATAAGGGCTTAGTGATGATGAAGTCCTTTAACTTGACCTTATCTGAGAAGCACTTTATCTGCCCTTCCATTCTAAATGAAAGCTTTGCTGGATAGAGCAATCTTGGATGGAGGTCCTTGCCTTTCATGACTTGGAATACTTCTTTCCAGACCCTTCTTGCCTGCAAGGTCTCTTTTGAGAAATCAGCTGACAGTCTGATGGGAACTCCTTTGTAGGTAACTCTCTCCTATTCTTTTGCTGCTTCTAGGATTCTCTCCTTCATTTTAATCTTGGGTAATGTAATTATGATGTGCCTTGGTGTGTTCCTCCTTGGGTCCAACTTTTTTGGTACTCTCTGAGCTTCCTGGACTTCCTGAAAGTCTATTTCCTTTGCCAGCTTGGGGAAGTGCTCCTTCATTATTTGTTCAAATAAGTTTTCCACTTATTGCTCTTCCTCTTCTCCTTCTGGTACCCCTATAATTTGGATGTTGGAATGTTCAAAGATGTCCTCTCCTCATTTTTTTGAATTCTTGTTTCTTCATTCTTTTCTGGTTGATTGTTTTTTTCTTCCTTCTGGTCCACTCCATTGATCTGAGTCCCAGTTTTCTTCCCATCACTATTGGTTCCCTGTACATTTTCCATTATTTCACTTAGTGTAGCCTTCATTTTTTCCTGTAATTTGTGACCAAATTCAACCAATTCTGTGAGCAACCTGATCACCAGTGCTTTGAACTGTGCATCTAATAGGTTGTCTATTTATTCATCACTTAGTTGTATTTCTTCTGGAGCTTTGGTCTGTTCTTTCGTTTGGGCCATTTTTTTTTGTCTTGTCATGCCTGTTACATAGTGAGGGGTGGAGCCTTAGGTGTTCACCAGGGCAGGGCAACCCAGTTGCTGGGTTGTGACACTGTATGGGGGGCAGAGGTCTGAGAGGGAACAATGGTGCCTGCTCCACTCTCTGTCGGATCTCAGTCCCCTCTGCTGCTTCCTTCAAGCAAACTGGGCCCTTCCGGTGCTGATACCCAGGTGGGTGGGTTTGTGTATGTTCTAGGACCCCATGGGTCTCTCCAACAATCTCTCCTGTGAGGCTGGGAGTCGCTCCCTGAGCCTCAACCCCCACACATGGTTTCAATCAGTGTTTTGAGGCCTTACTTCCTGGCACTGGGACCCTGGGCTGCGCTGTCTGTCTTGCTCCCCAGTTTTGCCTGGTTCATCTGCATGTGAATGTGGGACCAGCTGGTCAGCCAGCTGCCTTGTGCACAGTGCCTGGCCTCACAATCACTGCCTCACTGGGTCTGTCCATTATCACCCTGTGCCTGGGGTCTGGGGTCTGCCAACTGCAGCCTGTGTGCCCAGGGTCTGCCCGCTACCATCTTGTGTGCCCAGGGTGCCTTACATGCCACAGATTTTTGTAGCCATGACCCTTCTCCACCTGGCCATCCCAACTCTGCCCCACCTACCAGTCTGGATGAATGTGTCTATTTTAACTCCTTGGTTGTCAGACTTCTGTACAGTTCAATTTTCTGTCAGTTCTGGTTGTTATTTTGTTTCTAAATTGTTGTTGTCCTTGTTTTGGTTGTGCAAGGAGGCACAGTGTGTCTACCTACGCCTCTATCTTGGCTGGAAGTCCCTAAGGTTAAATTATTTCCAACACAGAAATCTCTCATTTAAATGAGGAGGTAACAGAAAGACCTTTACAGACTTACAGATTCTCCAAAAATAGACCCGTCATCCACACTGTTTTCAGGCAGTTGTTGGAGAATGCATTCCACTAAAGCAGGAACAAACCCAGAAAGATGTGTGTGTGTACATGTATACAGCCTAACCTAATCTTAACCCTAATCCTGAATAGGTCAGAAGGCTCCAGGAAAGATTTCATGAAGAAGATAAAAATTAGAGTATACCTAATATGTCTGAATACATTTTATAGAGATTTAGGAAACTGAAAGAGACCTTGGGGATGAATGATAATGTATACATACACAGGAAGAAGTGAAACAAACAAAACAAGAGGATTATTAACTCCAAGGGAAACAATGTTACACAGGAAAGGAAAGAATATGAATCAGCCATGAAGAGCATTTACATCATTGCAACAATGCAAACGCCAAATATTGATCTAATCAAGATTGGGGCACAACTATGTTGGGATGATGGAAGGCAAGAGGTGTCCATGAGGGCTGTTAGATGGAGGGTAAAAGAATTAAATCTTCATCTGCTCTAAAGGGACGGCAATGTATAATGCTAAAGCCAAAATACTAGTAATAAAGAAGAGTACCATAAGCATGCCACTTATGGGTCCATGATACAGGAAAACATCTGCATAAAGAGCTACCAGCATAACGGGCTACTAATAATTCTTCCCATCCCTCTACCTGCAAGTCAATTTCTGCTCCTCTTCATTCTGGAAGGGCCCTGTGACTTGCTTTGGTTGATAGAATGTGTCTGAAGTGAGTGACCTTTGGGCCTATGCCTTAGTGGCCTTTCAGCTTCTGTTTTCACCCCCTTGGCATGCAGCTGCCATGTGAAAGGTACAATCACCCTGCTGGACTAGAAGCCACCTGGAGAAAGAGGATCCATGGAGGATGAGGGACTATGAAAGGAAGCAGAAAAGGACTAGTGAACCCTCAGCCATCCCATCCACCTTGTTGATGCTCCAGCCACAGCAGTGAGGCTGTCTGGCCTGGCCAACCCCTTGGGAAGTAGAGAGCAGCCATCCTACCAAGCCTGACTGGAATTGTGAAACCATGAATAAATACATAGCTGTTGTTTTAAGCCACAGGGTTTGGGGGTGGTTTATCAGGCATCAGTGGATAACTGAAAGAAAAGTAAATGCCAAAAAAAATGCTAAAATGTTCTCAACGGAAAATGATGAAATGATGATGGGCTGGGCAGGAAACTGCTGTTTTTCATAATGAACCTGTGATATTATTTGACTCTTTAAACTCAGTGAAACTCTAGCATTAATATCAATAAAGTAAAGCAAACAAAACAAGAGAATGTAACAGAAGATATACAGTAAGATAAAGAAAAGCATCCAGGTTCAAATGATGCTAATGACCAGAAAAAGGTACAGTGCTGTCCAAAGGGCCAATGTGCAGAATTCAACCCAAGGCAACAGAATAAAAAGTTGGGACATGCAGCCTTAAATACCTGGCATAAAGTTAGGTTCTGATAAAGGCCACATTGAACAGAACAAGTCCAGATTTTTCTCAGGAGCCAGACTGAAGGACTGTGGACAGAGGCTAGGCTGAATATAGACTTTTTTCTAAGCTAAGCTCAGTGCCGCCATCCATGTGAGTGTATCCATTAGCTACTCCATGCTGTTTCTACCTTGATGCAGCCCTAGCTCTTGTATAGTCATCATTGTTAGAACAAAATAGTACAGTCCCACCCACTGTTCAAATATGTAATTGCTTCCAACCAGCTAACCTCCTCTGCTATGAGCACTCCTGCAAGCTGCCTCCGTGTGTCCCCATGATCACCACCTATTGTGGCAGACCTACAGGCTGAAGAGGTGAGAAGGTGCCCCTGCACCTCTGGGACCAAATGCTCACTGCAGTCTGGACCCCTGAGTCTATAGCCATCCCCCACTGGCCAATGCTCCACTGAACCGCTTTCACATGGCTATCTGTGGGAATTGTGGCTTCTACCATGTGTCATTGGGTTGCTAGAAATTTCAGGTGCTGCTGTGCTATTTTGGAGGGCTTTTCTCCTGAGGCCAGAGGCTGAGGTAATGGTAAAGCCTGGGCTTTGGAATTTAAAGATCTGGGTTTGAAGACTGGTTCTACCCTGTACTGACTACATAAGCTCATATCTTCCATTCAGTCTCCTATAGGATGGGACCAATAATTCCTATCACACATCATTGGGAGGGAAAAATGAACTGGTAAATGGGAAGCACCTGACACATACTGATGCTTGATAAATATGAGGGGGTTTCTTTGAAGTTAAGGGGCAGAGGACCCTTAACTTCAGGTAGTGATGGCAGCTACTACACTTTAAGGTCCAAAATAAATATGCCAGGACTTGAGTGTTTGTAAAATATGGGATAGCTTTAGTTTTGGGCAGGGATTACTTTAGTCATCCAGTTTTAAAAGACATGAAGCTCCAGTCTGAAGTTAGCTTTTGAGGGAGGGCAACAGCAGGGAGAGAAAAATAGGTAGGGTGGGTTCGATTTGGGCTGTAGCTAATTGACACTGAAATATCTACTTAATGTTGAAAAAATGTATGCCAATGTACTGAAGGCTGTAAAAATTGAAGACAGGCATACTTTAACCTTGATTTAACCCTAAGAGCAGTATGGATAATATCTGCCCTGGTTTTATAGCTTTACAAATATAAAACTTCACGTCGCCCTACTCTGTAGGTCATAGTTGTTAAGTATTCTGCCAGTGAATGAGCTCAGTGCAATGCAATAAAATGTGAGAGGTTCAGGATATTTTTGATGGTGTAACTAGATCTGTCTTCCATTCAACAGCTCCAAATCCACCCCCTACCCTACTCCAAATGGATAAGGATTTTGTAGCTATTTAAATACTTGTAGATTATTTCAAATATTACAAGACACTTATTTTTGATTACTCAGCTGCTGACTTTCATGTTTTGTAATGGGATTACTTTTTGGTTCAATGATATAGTTTGTATGAGTCAAAATTATAAACACATAAAATGACTCCATATTCTGGCACAATTTATAATTCTGAAGCTTGTAAAAATAGCAGATTCTTGTTTTGGGGACAAAGAGAGATATTCTACATTTTTCCTTCTGTAACAGTCCATGTAAACTGAAGAGAATTTTTTGTTACTTTTACTCTTAAATTGGTAGTGGGGACTGCACAAGGTTTCCAGCAGCAGCCAACTTCAACAACTTAAAAAGAAACAACTATGACACTCAAACCCTTGACCTCCACATCCATCACTCATGTGTGACTACGGGGGAGGTGATGTGCCTCTCTTTCGTCAGCGAAGGACCTTCTCATCCAGTTATGCTGGTCGGGTTAATAACAAGAGAGTCAGGATGAGGGCTTCACTACCCACCTCAAACTTTATTATATAAAGGCCCTGGAAGGGACTCAAATATATGAGTCATTTGGCAAGAAAAACTGATGCCATCCACTTCTCTGGAGGCACAGAAAAAATAAGTGGTCTTTGTTAAAAAAAAAAAAAAACCTATACATCTGTTTTGTTTTGAAATCAATTAACTTTACATTTAGTTTTCCAAACAAATATGCCCAAGCAATATACTGTAATTAATTACAAGTGAAGGACCAAAATAAAGCTTAGGAGACAAAGTGTGCGAACACCCTGAATTGGATTTTCTCTTATTTCCCACGCTGAGATGTCATACTTGACAGTTTCAGTGTGGCTCTGATGCACCATTTGCCTGTATAAAGACTATTAAATTACTATTAGAGTAATGTAACTTGAAATATGAAATGCAACTCAAGTTAATGAATCAGCTCAAATCTCCCCTCCAAATGAAAATAACCTTATTTTCAGCCCAGTTGCCTTCTCCTCCTGGTTCCTCCTGCCACACTTGTCTGAACTTCATTCAGATAAGGCTCATTTGACCTTTCCTTTGGATTCCAGCTGTTTATGCCTGTCTTATTCTGCCTACCAGCCTGCAAGCTTCTTCAGGACAGAGGCTATACACATATTGAACATTTAAGGTATTTAAATAATATACTAAATAAAGAATAAATAAAAGCTAATTAGGACTTGGTGACCCAATTGTAAATAATAAATGAAATAGAAATATGACAGTTTAATGGAAAATTCACACTACCAATTAAATAGACATGATGTCATGTGGTTAAAAATACATACATACAACCTCCCCTAATATTTATTTAGAGACATATTTGTTTTATATTTTAATTCCTTGATGTCATATTCTTACTGTATAGAAAATGGACACTGGATTTGAGATCCAAATCTTTAAAAATATTATACCATTACCAGCAGTCACATGAATAATAGTATTCTTGGAAATTTAGTGTTCCTAGCTATAGTAAGTGTTTTTACATTTATTTACCAATTTTAAAGGACTTTCGCCCAAGATGGAGGCATAGGTAGATGCACTGTGCCGCCTCTCACAACTGTAATAAGGACAACAAGAATTTAGAAACAAACAAACAACCAGTACTGAGAGAAAACTGAACTGTATGGAAGTCCGACAACCAAGGAGTTAAAGTAGGCACATTCAGCTAGACTGATAGGAGGGGGTAGAGTTGGGCAGCTGGGCAGAGAGGGGTCGCAGCAAAGCAGTGCCTGGCTGACCCCTGGCGCTCAAGGCAGCAGCTGGAAGACCCAGCAAGGCAGCGGGTTGTGGAGAGGTGTGGCACACAAGGCGGCTGGCGGATCAGGTGGTCCTACATTCGCGAGCAGATAAACCAGTCAAAACTGCGGAGCAAAACAGACCTGTACTCCAGGGCCCCAGCGTGGGAGAAATAAAGCCTCAAACCACTGATTGAAAACACCTGTGAGGGTTGAGGTGCTAGGAAGAACTCTCAGCCTCACAGGAGAGTTCGTTGGAGAGACCCACAGGGTTCTAGAACATACACAAACCCACCCACCTGGGAATCAGCACCAGAAGGGCCCAATTTGCTTAGGGGAATCAGCAGAGGGGACTGGGATCCAACAGAGAGCAGAGCAGGTGCCATTGTTCCCTCTCGGATCCTCCCCCCACACACAGTGTCACAACCCAGCAACTGAGTTGCCCTGCACTGGTGAACACCTAAGGCTCTGCCTCTCACTATGTAACAGGCACAACAAGACCAAAAAAAAAAAAAAGGCCCAAGTGAAAGAACAGATCAAAGCTCCAGAAAAAATACAACTAAGCGATGAAGAGATAGCCAACCTATCAGATGCACAGTTCAAAGCACTGGTGATCAGGTTGCTCACAGAATTGGTTGAATTTGGTCACAAATTAGATGAAAAAAATGAAGGCTACGCTAAGTGAAATAATAGAAAATGTACAGGGAACCAATAGTGATGGGAAGAAAATGGGGACTCAGATCAATGGAGTGGACCAGAAAGAAGAAAGCAACAACCAAACAGAAAAGAATGAAGAAACAAGAATTCAAAAACATGAGGAGAGGCTTAGGAACCTCCAGGACATCTTTGAACATTCCAACATCCAAATTATAGGGGTGCCAGAAGGGGAAGAGGAAGAGCAACAAGTGGAAAACTTATTTGAACAAATATTAAAGAAGCACTTTCCCAAGCTGGCAAAGGAAATAGACTTCCAGGAAGTCCAGGAAGCTCAGAAAGTCCCAAAAAAGTTGGACCCAAGGAGGAACACACCAGGGCACATCATAATTACATTACCCAAGATTAAAATGAAAGAAAGAATCCTAGAAGCAGCAAGAGAAAAGGAGACAGTAGCCTGCAAAGGAGTTCCCATCAGACTATCAGCTGATTTCTTAAAAGAGACCTTGTAGGCAAGAAGGGGCTGGAAAGAAGTATTCCAAGTCATGAAAGGCAAGGACCTACATCCCAGATTGCTCTATCCAGCAAAGCTTTCATTTAGAATGGAAGGGCAGATAAAGTGCTTCTCAGATAAGGTCAAGTTAAAGGACTTCATCATCACTAAGCCCTTATTATATGAAATGTTAAAGGGTCTTATCTAATAAAAAGAAGATAAGAAACATGTACAGTAAAATGACAGTAAACTCACAATTATTAACAACCACACCTAAAACAAAACAAACTAAGCTGACAACTACAACAGGAACAGAACCACAGAAATGGAGATCACATGGAGGGGTAGCAACAGGAGAGTGGGAGGAGGAGAGAGAGGGTAAAGGTACAGAGAATAAGTAGCATAGATGGTAGGTAGAAAATAGACAGGGGGAGGGTAAGAATAGTATGGGAAATGTAGAAGCTAAAGAACTTATAAGTATGACACATGGACATGAACTAAAGGGAGGAATAAGTGGGTGGGAGGGGGTGTGCAGGGTGGAGGGGAGTGAAGGGGGGGAATGGGACAACTTTAATAGCATAATCATAAAATATATTAAAATTAATTAATTAAAATATATACATATATTTACCAATTTTATATCACTACTATAACAAATGAGAAAACTGCACCATTTCACTATAACTATAAACTTCACTATAAATACGGTTCCTGGATTTTCAGACTATGTTACAAAAAGGACACCACCAGTGGGGCAGCTGTTAACTTGGCTTCTCATTGAGAACACAGCCCCTCCTGTCTCTGAGGTTAGTTTAACACATTTGTAACTTAAAAATTACCTTCACTTTAAACTGAACTTTTGCCTTCGTGGTATAAACTATATTACTTGATTAACTTAACACAACTGGTTCATAATTGGCAGTTATATTACTGTCTGAAGGAAGCAGCAGGTTATAATAACAGTATTACAACTAAAATGTCTTGAGTTCTCATTAAGTGCTGGATACCATTCCAAACAACTGATCTACATTAACTCTTTATCTCAAAACTACTCTATCTGGTAGGTGCCATTATTATCTTCCATTTGACCGATGAGGACACTGGGGGCCCCAGTGATTAAGTAAATAGCATGTGGTCACCAGGCCCTCTGGTTTCAGAGCCACACTCCTTACCATCACACTGATATCATCAGATTCAATTCCTGGTATCAGTACATACAATTACATTTTATGAAATGGTTATATTTTAAGGTAATATTTTCAACTATGAGGTTGTACTATTTTACCTTTGAATAATACATTTTTATATAAATATCAACTAGTTTCCTAACATTTCTATGTCACAAGGAAGTGACTGAAGCCCAGACAAGCTGGGTTACTTCCACAGAACCAATGACAAGTTAGCTTTTCATGCAGAATGTCAAATAATCAGCTTCTCAGGGTACTGAATATGACTTCATGTGACACTGAGTTATAGTCCCAAGCCACTCAGCAAGCATAGGGAGTCATATTTAATATATTCAGGTCCAATAAGTTTATTTAATTTTTAAGCCTTCTCCCATGTTAAAAAACACATTTATTTTATATTTTAAGAGTATTGATTGAATATTCGTGGCAAATTCAGGGGTTAGGAGAGTTCCTAGGATCTTTTCAGAATCTTAATTTGGGATTACTAATTTCTGCTTACACTGGCTTTCACTACTATTTAATTATGAAGGTTGCTTAAGCAATTGGCAAGACCTATTGAATGTACTATATTGGTTTGCGCTCTTCAAATATCATTCACTTAAAGAAATCAAATAACTGCTTGATGAAAAGTTACCTCCTTTAAGCTTTGAATGGTTATTGTACTTGTCAGCAGTAAATAAATACTTTTTATGAACAATGCCTATACCTCCCTATCTCTCTTGTTTGAGATGTTTACTTATCATTATTTTGCTTGTTTGTTTGTTTGTTTAGACTCATTGCCTATTGATGATTCTTGAAATCTCAGTCTATTCTTGGAAATGGCACTTCTGACAATGTTTCTTTTCTTGCTATAAACCTGTCAGCAAGGATCCTCTAGGGGATGCTTTTAGAGTTGATGGCTTCAGTGGGCCAACCACGTTCATTCAATCAGCCATGAGCAAAACCTCCTAAAAAATCATCACTACACCTGGAAGCGAACCGGAAATCTGCTTTACCTTTGCAAGAGTTTCCATCTAGATTCTCCTCTAGTGGCTGGCTTTCTTTAGACCTTTGATGCCAAGTTATTATAGGTCTGAATCCAGAGAGTAGGAGCTTCTCTATCTTGGTCACTCACTCACTAGCTAGCAGAGTGTAGCGCAGAACAGATACTTAACCACGTGCTGAGCGAATTATTAAGGTGTGGCCAGGAGGGAGGCTAGGCTAAATGTGTAACATGTGAATTCTGAAGTCAGACTGTCTGAGCTTGAATACCAATTTTCCTACTGACTAGCTGGGTGCCCTGAGACAGGTAACTCACCCTCTCTGAGACTACGTTTTCCTATCGACAAAATAGAGGAAATAGCAAAGCCTGCCATGGAAAGCACTCAATAATGTTAGTATTATTTTTAAAAAATAATAATAAATGCAGATATTAAGTGGCCCATCTGTCATACCTTAAAAGTTGTCTGTAAGCTCAAACCATGGTACAGAGCAACGTCATCCTTGGCATTTACCTTCCAACACATGACCCTGTTCCCTGCGGCAAGGCCACAGGCAGGGACTCTAGGAGTTGAGAGAGGCTGTGCCTTCAGTGGCAGACTAAAAAAAAGATGGAAAAGGCAGAACCAACCTGGTGGAGCTGACCCTTTGTTGGGGGTAGAGGGTCTCTGCAGATGACCACATCAAAGACCTAGAACACTCCACTGCCATCCCACACCCACCCCCACCACCACCCTTTGGCAAACTGCCTTGTTCTTTTCACTCTGATGCCCTTGCTGAAGCTCCGAAGCATCCTCACCATATACTGACAGCAGGAAGGCTGGGCTCTGCCACCCTCTGGGCTTCCTCTCCTGGAGCTCCACCCCATCTTCCCACCACAGGGAAACGTGTGTGCCAGACTTTATCCCCTGAGAAATTACTCACATGATGGGTTGACCCAAGGCAAAACATATTTCTTCTATCACAAAACTTAAATGTCTATTTTCCTGTTTGAAAATTAATACTTCAAGGTCCACTTAACTTACTTCAGCGGTAGTTGCATCAACTGTTTTGAAGTAATATTTTAATGAGAATAAGCATTAATCAAAAATTAGATACCCAGTTATGATACAGCTTGAATGCTATCATCTGCCAGTTTTTCCCATTAAACCACTATCAGTAGATGAGTTACATGGAAAGGTGGGGGGCATGGGAACAATCTTAAGAGACTGCATAGAAGGCCACAGAAAAGGATCTACACTTAGCAATAATTAAGCCTCAGATTAAGAATGTCAAGCATCCCCAAACTAATGAAAAGTTAAAAGTATAATTAGATTGTAAATTTGCCTTCCAGAGGAAGAGCAGCCCCAATTCCCAAACACTGAAGGGGAAAAGGCCTCATTTTGTTTCCATTTCTTTTCAGAAAACATGAAATCTTTCCATGTTTAATGCAGTCAGCCCTTACACACTTGTTTGCCTATCCCAGTTAAGGACAAGAAATCTTAAAGAGATACTGAGAGGTTGGAGGACACGGTGAAAAGGTGAAGGCATTAAGAAGTACAAATTGGTAGTTACAAAATAGTCATGGGGATGTAAAGTACAGCATAGGAAATATAGTCAGTAATGTAATAACTATGTATGGGTGCCAGGTGGGTACTGGAAATATTGGGGGAACACTTTGTAAAGTATATGATTGTCTAAGTGCTATATTGTACATGTGAAGCCAATACAAAATAATAATGAACATAAACTGTCGTTTAAAAAAATTAAAAAGAGACACTGGGAATGCAAGGAGGAAGAGGGCCCCCCCCCCAAAAAAAAATAACAGGAAGTAGAAGTCTACTGCTTATTATTGCGTTTTGAAAGTATTATTGCCAAAGAGGATTTCAGAAATTCTTATGTAAAAAGCACAAAAATAAGTGGCTGAACACTATGTTTTGATGGCACCAACCTCCTCTCTGTGTTAAATTATGACAGTGGTTTGGAACTCTGTGGTCCCGTGTGCTGGTGGTTGTTTTCAGTCGTCTCTTAGGTAGAAAGTGCTGCTGCACTCCAACTAACCAATACTCCCAACTTTCAGAAACAGCAATGTGATTTAGTAATGACACACCTAACTCTAGAGGAGTCAGATTCCTTCATAAAAAATGTAAGTGTTTATACAAAACTATGAGATTTACGGTGTGGTACAGCTAATTGAAAATGAAATTGGAAGTAAATTAAAACCAACCTCATGTTTTAATCAGTTTAGAAGATTTCAAATATTGCAGCAACAGGGTAAGTAATTTTCTTCTGGAAAATATATAATGATGTCATTATTTTGGTACTTGTGACTCCAGGGATGGAGGAAATAGAACAGAAGCAGATATTTGCTGAATGCAACAGATAGGTGGCGCTGTGGCTCATGGCAGATATTGAATTATCTGGTCTGGGTTACTACAAAGGCCGTATCTAAAGTATGAATATCATAATTAGAAAGTCAAATAGGTACCTTAAAAAGGCATCTGGAGCTAAGGTTTTGCTTTGGAAAATAAACTTCTGTAACTTATAAGGTTTCCACTAATTTTCTATTTGGCTAAAGAATGTTTTAGGTTAATACTTTGATTTTAAGAATTTGCAAGGCTTGTCATTGACGTCTGTCATTTAGGAAAATCAAAGTGTAATGAAACAGTGCCTTTTTGAAGCATAATGAGTTAATAACTGCTATATCAGTCACAAACTCAAGGAAATCTTTGGGTTGTTTATCTATGGCAAACTATCAAAATAAGTCCACTTGGTAAAGGCGGCTTACCCTTTTGGCTAGAAGGGCACTCTGTGCTTAGTTGGCTTCAGAAGCCTTGTGTTCAATTTCTTGGCCTCACCCCTTTCTGGCTGCTGCACCAACTTTGGGTTACTTGGCTGTTTAGTTGTCTGAGATTCTCTTCTTCTAGTCTACACCAGAGGGGTTATCACACCTGGTGTCCTAGGTCATTCTAAGCAATACAGGGAAACTGGCAACGCTTGTCTTTAGAGGCCTACTACCATCCTGCTCATTGCCAGTTCCTATTTCTTCTAGACTCAGTTTCCACATATAAAATGTGGGGATTACTCCTTGACTGGTGTGGCTCAGTTGGTTGAGAGTTCCTGCGAAATGTAAGGTCATCAGTTCCATTCTCCGTCAGGGAACACGCCTAGGTTGCTGGTTTGGTCCCTGGTCAGGAAGTGTACAAGAGGCAACCAATCAGTGTTTCTCTCTCACATTGATTTTTCCTTCCTTCTCTTTCTCCCTCCTTTCCTCTCTCTGAAAACAAACAAACAAATAAAACGTGGGAGTTAAAATACCTACCCCATAGGGTTGGTTGTTGAGAGGACCAATTGACAGAATGCTTAGGGAGTATACAGTACAGTTAGTATCCAGCACTTAGGTACTCAAAATTATTAATGTCCCTTATGCTACCCACCTCAACTGATAGACAACAGAATGTAAACTATATGGCAATAGTTGGTAAGCAAACCTCTTACAGAACATTTCATTTTTAAAAAGGGTTTCAGAGTGACAACCTACCTAGGGATTCGCCAGTCCCGGATCTCCCTTCCCCCACTGGGGCAGGAGGTAATTTGGGCCTTTCAGCAGTGCCCAGACCACAGGGGGTAAGCAGTGAGCCTTCTTAAGGTGATCCAGAATGTAGTGTAAATCTCACAAAAATAAGTTTAGGACTTCTAGGTGTTTTTTTTTTATTGCAGATTTGAAATTACACTTAAGTATCCAAACAGCAAAAAGTCATTTACCCAGTCGAAAGCATAATATGATCTTCAAGGTTTAAGAGTCCACAAGAGTGAGTGGCTGGTTTACCTTTCCAAGAGTTCAAAAACTACTGGCTTCAGTGATCAGCGACGAGAAAACTAACTTTTGGCTAAAATGAGGGTAACTGAGCCCCAGAGTAACTTTCAGTCATGTGTACTCTTTCCTTTCTGGAAGGGTCCTGTAACCAGCGCTAGCTAAGGAAAGTGCGTGTTTCCTAACATGTAAATGAGAAGAGAAACTGAGATGGAGAGAGGAGGAACACACACTGCGTTTTGAAACTCTCTAGCCAGAAAGTTGTAATCTTTTGTTTCTCCTCCCCTGGGGCAGACCACTCTTTACCTGGCATTCAGTCTTCTCCTCTCCCAGGATCTCCTAACGTGGAGATGTAACGCCACGGAAGGAAAAGTAAGTGGTAGGACCTATAGCTCTGGAGTGTTTAGCGAGAACTGCCTTCGGAGAAACTTAGAGCCAAAAAGTTACTTCTGGAGCGTGTGGGGCTCCCTGGGCGCCTCCCTCCGACAGCAATCCTGGCAAGTCGAAGCGATTTCTTAGCGTGGTTGCCGGCGGCTGGAAATTTGGTCACCGCAGTTCGAAGGCATTTCGCACCGAGCTGCCTCACATCCGCGCGGCCCCCGCGGGGACTTAAACGTGTTATCCTAGCGTGTAACTAGGAACTCGAGTCCTGTGCATACACCACGCCGGCCCATCACCAAACAATTCCCTTTGATGCCTCCACTGTAATTATTTATCTCACATACAAATCAGGGTTCTGCTGACAAATCCTCTTATTTCTACTAAACTGAAGGCTGCCCTGCAAAGCCCTTCTCGTTGTGATTGTTTAAAGGCACATCACATCTGACACTTCCCTAAACTAGCCTGCAGGGGACACCGCCCCGGGGACGATTAATGGGATGATTTGTGTCACCTCTGAACACACGTGGGCACACCAGCTCCACAGGCGGGCGCACGGAAGGGACGCGGAACCGAGGGCAGTTATTTTCCAGTCAGTGGGTCTGATGGAGAAAGATGCCAAACGCACTTCCCGAGCCAGCTGAACTCCGCGGGCACCTAATCATTGCCAGATGTAGGGAGGGCGCACCGAGAACATCCCCAAGTCCAGGAGAAAACACCCGACCGACCTCACATCGACTTCTAGGATGGAGAAACGGCAACACCAGGGAGCAAAGCGGACCCTGGAGAGTGCGGAGCGCCGCAGAGCAGAAAGCAGACTCGAGGGAATGATGATACCTCTACTCTCCTCGGCATCTTTTTTCAATTAAAAAGTTGGAAACTGGAATCCATAAACAACGACTTAGGGCTTCAAACTGTTTTGCAGAGACACTATGGGAAGGGGAATACTTGCACACTTCCGAACCCCAACCTCTGGGTCTCCTGCGGTGCCCAACCCCGGAGGCCGAAGTGCCCAAAGTGTGCACGCACTAACCCAGCGCCCGCTCTCACCCGGCTCCCCACCCCGAAAAAGTTCGCGCAGGGACGCACCTTCACTCCCTCCCGCACACCCCAAGCCCGCTCGGCCCGCCGCCGCTGCCGCCTCCCTACCTTTCATGGTGACTGAGAAGACGCACCGCCAGCGAGCCCCGAGCCGCTAAGAAGTTCGCGATGAGCAGCGGTCACTGCGCACCCATGGCAGCCGCGCCGCGCGTCAGTCCTCAGCGCTCCAGCCCTCGCTCCCCGCCGCCGCCGACCGGCCCTCCCCGCTCGGTGATCTGTGCCGCGGGGCTGACGCGCGCGCCGCTCACCCCAGGCGGGAGGCGCCGCGCCCGCCAGCGCCCCTCCCCCTGGCCCTCCGGGGCGCGCCGGCCGCGGCGCCCGCGCCCCCCTCGCGCCCTCCCGCGTCTGCCCCGCCCCGCCCTCGGGCCTGCGTTCTCCCCTGCCCTGTCACTTTCTCGCCTCGCGTCTCCTCGCTTTCACTCTCCCAGGTGCTTTTACCCTTTGGACTAGCAGCAGGATGAAGTGTTCGGGGTGGTTAAGTGTTCCTTCTCGGTGTGCGCGAAAGGTGTTGCTTCTGAGCTTCTTTCTACATCCCAATCTACCTAGAGTGTGGAGCAAAAGAGCTGGGGAGCCGCAGTGTCGCGGGGGTGGCAAGGTATGGTTGTCCCTTTCCCAAATGGCTCTGGAGCATGGAGGGTTAAACTGAAGGGAAAAGTCCTCGGGATTCCAAGTTTCCGAGTGTACTCGTTGACGCTCAAAGGAAACAGGTCAGCAATGGAGCGTGCTCACTGCCACCTGGGGAGAGCTGTCGCTAAATCCGAAGTCACCATTAAACACAGTCCCTGCAGAACTTGGAGCAGAATTACAACTCTTGGACCTTCCAGCAGAGAGGTAGAGGCAGGAACCAAAAAACGCACCACACTTCCCTTGGTTGGAAAAATCACTCTCTACACCCTCCGCTCTATCTTGTCGACCCTGTTTTACTACAAAAGGGAGAGTGACTTCATAGTAAATTCCTTTCATTGTGGCCCAACATGTTGCCCCACTGTTATCTTTCCATTTAGAAACATTCTATACAGGCCCATTGCTTTACTGCTTCAAAACTTTAAGTGGTGAGTGGAGCTGTGAAGAGGCAGAGATGTGAAGGAACTTTCTTCAACAACTCTGAAATGAGAGAGTATCGCATAGCTTACTAGCACACCAAAAGCAGTACAATTCTGGCTGCGCGGTGGCTACAATTGGACAGATATTCTTTCCTGAGGACTTGGTGATGCGGTGTAACCAACCCACTGATTCATTCTAGTGCCCAGAAATGAATTCATTCTAAAATATCTCACGGACTGTCCCTTCTAGAAGCTCTTTTTTTTTAACATTAGAGGGAAACTTTTACATGACTAGTAAAGAAAAATACAAAAGCTGTCACTTTTTTTCCACTTTGGTAGTTGATGACACCACAGGGTCCCTCGAAGTTGGTCTGGAGACCCGCTCCAGCTCTCACCAAGATACTACTCTTGTCTTGCAGGGTCCCTGAAGGAAGCCCAGGATATGGATTCTCAGCCCAGAGCTTACTAACCAGGGATAGAGTGAGTTCATCAGTTTCTTTGAGTAATAGTTTCTCCAAATGAAAAATGGAGATAATTTTGGCTCCAGTAATTGAATTAAAAAAATTATTTTTATAAAACCTAAATTATAGCCCTGGCTGGTGTAGCTCAGTGGATTGAGCACGGGCCTGTGAACCAAAGTGTCATCAGTTCAATTCCCAATCAGGGCACATGCCTGGGTTGCAGGCCATATCTCCAGTTGGGGGCATGTGAGGGGCAACCACACATTGATATTTCTCTCCCTCTCCTTCTCCTTCCCTTCCCCTCTCTCTAAAAAATAAATAAAATCTTAAAAAAAGAACAAACCTAAATTATAGATATGACATCAAAAACACACAATAAAAGAAAAATAGATACATTGGATTTAATAAAAATTTTTGTGCATGAACAGACACTATCAACAGAGTGAAAAGGCAATCCACAGAATGGGGTTTGCAAATAGAAACCTACAGAAAATGTTTGCAAATCATATATCTGATAAGGGGTTAATATATAGAATATATAAATAACTCCTACAACTCAACAAAAAAAACACAAACAACCCAACCCCAAAATGGGCAAAGACTCAAATGGATGTTTCTAAAAGAAGATACATAAGTGGTTAATAAACATATGGAAAGTGCTCAACATCACTAATTAGAGAAGTCCAAATCCAAACTACAATGAGATACCGCTTCACATCCACTCAGATGACTATTATAGAAAATAAAAAAAATTAAAAACCACAGAAAATAACAAGTGTTGGTGAGGATGTGGAAAAATTGGAAGCTTTGTGCATTGCTGGTAGAAGTGTAAAATGATAAGTGTAGAAGTGCACTTTCCAAAGTGCAGCCACTGTGGAAAACAGTATGGTGGTTTCTCAAAAAATTAAACGTAGGACTACCATATGATCCACCAATACTTGCTTCTGGATATATGTCCAAAATAATCAAAACAAGAACTTGAATAGATATTTGTACACCACAATAGGTCAAAGGTGAAAACAAGCAAAGTGTCCATCAATGGATGATTGGATAAACAAAATATTATATATACTAACAATGGAATATTATTTAGCCTGAAAAAGGAAGGAAATTCTGACACATGCTACAACATGGATGGATATTGAAGCAGTATGCTCAGTGAAATAAGCCGATCACAAAAGAGCCAAAACTGTGTGATTCCACTTATGTGAGTCACCTAGAGCAGTCAAATCTGTACAAACAGAAAGTATAATGGTGGTTGCCAGGGGCTGAGGGGAGGTAAGAATGGGGAGTTTCTGGTTGGCAAGATGAAGAGAGTTCTGGAGGTGGATGGTGAAGATGGCTGTTCAATAATGTGGTTGTACTTAATGCCACTGAACTACACACTTGGAATGATTGGGATGATTAATGTTATGTTATGCGTATTTTACACAACAATTTTTTTCTAATAGTAGAATTGTGAGGTTGAAAAAAACCCCACAAAAACCTAATCTTGTCATGGTAGTTATAATGAACTAGATTCTCACAGACCTGTTGATGAGAAAGCAGACTCAGCAACTCTTTAGAGAACAATTCTAAGAAGTACTTCTGGAAAATTGGCTCCTCCCTCCAGCCCCACTACTTTCAGCACAGAGTGGATTGAGTCCTACTCTGGAGTGTACAAGAGCTGAAGGCTGTGGTTACATACATCATCAGTTGTTCAATTACAGTTGTCTACATTTTCTCCCCACCCCTACCCCCCACCCCAGCCAAACCCTCCTTCCTTCCTTGCTTCCACCCTCTGCCTTGGTTTTGTCCATGTGTCCTTTATAGTAGTTCCTAAAAACCCTTCTCCCCACTGTCCCCTCCCCTCTCCCCTCTGGCTATTGTTAGATTGTTCTTAATTTCAATGTCTCTGGTTATATTTGCTTTTTTCTTTTGTTGATTATGTTCCAGTTAAAGGTGAGATCATATGATATTTGTGCCTCACTGCCTGGCTTATTTCACTTAGCATAATGCTCTCCAATTCCATCCATGCTGATGCAAAGGGTATAAGCTCCTTCTTTCTCTCTGCTGTGTAGTATTCCATTGTGTAAATGTACCATAGTTTTTTGATCCACTCATTTGCTGATGGGCACTTAGGTTGCCTCCTGCACTTGGCTATTGTAAATTGTGCTGCTATGAACATTGGGGTGCATAGGTTCTTTTGGATTGGTGTTTCAGGGCTCTTAGGGTTTAATCCCAGCAGTGGAATTCCTGGGTCAAAAGGCAGTTCCATTTTTAGTTTTCTGAGGAAATTCCATACTGTTTTCCACAATGGCTTCACCAGTCTGCTTTCCCACCAACAGTACACTAGAGTTCCCTTTTGTCCGCATCTTCTCCAACACTTGTTTACTAATTTGTTTATGTTGGCCATTCTGACTGGTGTGAGGTGGTATCTCATTGTGGTACTAGTGATGCTGAACATCTTTTCATATGTCTGTGGGTCTGCTGTATGTCCTCCTTGGAGAAGTGAAGATTTCTCTGGTTAGCTGTGGGAGGATTGAGGATTGAGTTGGGACTCCAGGAGAGAAGTCAAAGGCAAAGAGGATGAGAATGGTGTGATTGGCAAGGACTGAGTCAAAACTGTGAAGGTGCCTTGAGCTCCTCAGTGGAAACAGGCTACTGGGCCTCCAGGTCATACTCAAGCCTCCCTTCCTCTAGCAGCAGGAGCCATGTCCTGCATTCACATTACTCTTATAACCCTGGAGATGGCATCCATCTAGTTTACTACTCACCCCAACCTTATGCTAGTATTGCCTTCTGACTGATGAAAAAGCCAATCACCCTTGCCTCCTCCTTTTCCCTCAGTCCCAATCCTAAAGGGGAGCAGTGCTTGCCACCCCAAAATATGATACCAAAAACAAAGTCAACAAAAGAAAAAATAGATACATTGCATTGCATCAACATTAAAAACTTTTGTGCATAAACAGCTACCAACATAGTGAAAAAGCAACCTGCAGAATATGAATCAGATAGTTCTCCATCCAGGAGTCTGGTAGCTGAGACAAACTGGGCAGTTAAGGCTTTATTTGTCTTTTTGAGTTAAGTAGAAGAGGGAGGGAGTTGTTGTTTGGAACTTCAAAGGGTAGGAAGGCAAGTCACATGGAGATAGAAGAACAAATGTTTGGTAAAGTAATGTTGTCCGGGCCATCTTTAACAAAGGGACACAGATTAGATGGGCCTTGCTAGTTCCTCCCTGTTTATCACACACTGCTCCGTATTACACTGTAGTTACCTGTGAAGACACCTCCCGTCCACGAGCAGGTCCTCTATCTAAGTTCCTTCTAGGCAGTCATGGGGAAGGTCAAAGGTTTTTCTTTCCTTTTTAAAATTTTTAATTACATTTATTGGGGCAACATTGGTTAATAGTATCATATATGTTTCAAGTGTATATTTCTGATGCTAGATCTGTATAGTGAGTCTTTCTTTACTTTTTAACTAAATATTTTTAAATTAATTAATTGATTAATTTTTAGAGAGAAGGGAAGGAAGGGAGAAAGAGAGGGAGAGAAACACCCATCAGCTGTCTCTCCCAACTGGGGACCTGGCCTGCAAACCAGGCATGTGCCCTGACCAGGATCCAAGCTGGCAACCTTTTGGTTCACAGGCCAGCATTCACTCCACGGAATCACACTAACCAGGGAAAGTCTTTCTTTTCTTAAAGATGACCAGTTTTGCCCTGGCAGGTAGATCAGTTGCTTGGAGCACCAACCCGAAACACCAAGGTTTTTGGTTCTATCCCTAGTCAGGGCACGTACTAGAGTTTACCAATGAATTCATAAATAAGTGGAACAACAGATTGATCTCTCTCTCTCTCATACACACACACAACTTTCTCTAATTTTTTTTTTTAAATAACCAGCTTAAAATAATCAATATCTCCAAAGGCATATTTTGGGTGCCAAACTCTGCTTCATCCTTACCCAATCCAAGGCACCAGCCTCAGGACTTCCTGGAGCCTCTTCTCAAGTTCAGTGTAAAGGTAAGAACCAAGAAAAATGGAAATGTGGCCTGTGGGTCTCTCTCAGGTTGGAGAGATGGGTAAGTAGACAGGTAAACTGAAATTTTTCTCGTCATGACCTGGGAAGATGACTAGCTGTTCTGTCCCAACTCCAAAATATCAATGATTGTTTTCCTATTAATCTTCAGATGTATTACACCTGGACATTTTAGAGTATTGACCTACATAAAAAAAGGTTTTAGAATTTATTTTTGCTAGCAGTGTGTGCCTTTTGCACTAATATGGATGAGAGGAAGTTACTTAGGTCTCAACTTTCATTTGTTTTTCTTTCCTTTTTTTTTCATTCATTTGTTCTGGCAGAAATGAAATGTGTTGATGTGAGCAAAGCTGTCATCTGGTGATCAGTAGAATTTGACTTCATATTAGGTACCTGTTTGATTTAGGGCAGGCCTCTAACATCTCTAGACTTGAGTATTCTAGCTGTAAAATGAAAGATTTTTTAAACTGGATCATTTCCAAGATCTTTTTCAGCTCAAAAGCTCTAACATGGAATACATATAAATACTGTTTGAGTATAGAATAAATACATCAAAATGTGAAAGTTGGAAATTCAGACATATTTGGATACACACACACACAAGGTGGGACCCATAAAAACTGGAATTATCTTCTGGAGGGTGGGTCACTTATAGTTACAGGCTTCCCCCACTAGGTGAGTGTTCTAGGAACCCATCTGTATCAATGTACCAGCTGGTGTTGTGAGAGGCTGTGACAGACTTCATGAATTTTTTTGAAGACTCTTCCAACACGTTTGCCCATTTCATGATGGGTGATTTATGAGCACACCACGCTGAGTGTTCAGCAGTTTTTGACCAAAAATGGCATGACCCCCATGCCCCATCCTCCCTATTCACCCAATCTCACCCCCAAGCAACTTTTTTTTTGTTTCTCCAGATGAAAAAAGTCTTCAAAGGAAACATTTTGATGATGTGGAAGAGATGAAACAAAAAACAGCAGGAGCACTAAAAAGCATCAAAATCAATGTGTTCAAAAACTGTTTGGAGCAGTGGAAAAAATGTCTTGATAAGTGTGTTTTATCAAATGGAGAGTACTTTGAAAGTGACTGAAGTTTAAACATGGAATAATAAGTACACAATTTTTTATAAATAAATTCGAGGTGGTATTTTTGGTCCCCCCTCATATATGTATATCTCTATCCATAATATCTCTGAATTTCCAACTTTCACAGTGATCAGCTACAAATATATATTTTTGTATATTGTAAATATATTTGCATATGTGTGTTTATAGCTGATCACTATGAAAGTTGGAAATTCAGATATATATATATATATATATATATATATTTGTGGCTGATCACTTTTTACTTCAGAGGTACATCTTTGTCCATGTTTCATGCTGATACTCCTGGTACATAGCAAACATTCAGTAAATGTTTGTTAAATGAATAAGTGAACAAATATTCAAATGTAGTCAAAACTGATCCAAAAGACAGAAGAGCTGTTTTATCTGTTAATAAATTCTCACCTACCCTTAAAATGAGCTTCTTCTTTATGGTAATAACAATAGCCATAGCTGACATTTATTGTTTTCTATGTTCTAGACCCTATGTGTAGCCCTTGATACACATTATCTTCTTTATTGGATTCAGAAGATACTTGAGACTTCAGAAAAATCACTTAACTTTGAGTATCAATTTCTTCATCTGAGGAATGAAGACAAAAATATCTATCTTGCAATATTTTGAAAGAGATTAGAGATAATAGTTTAAAATACCTCACACATTACATGACACTTAGGAGAGGCTCAGTAAATTGCACTAATTTTATCATAGTTGATTTGTTATCTTATATTTTGCTTTTTAAATTAAAATAGCAAGCCAAAATGAACATAGGTAGAATAATTTTTTCAATTACTTTATATGAAATAACTATTTGCCTGGGTAAGGAAGAGTAGTAAAATTAACTTAAAAATACAGTTTTATTTTTTTAAATAAAGAAGAACAAAAATAGCCTAAAGAGAACTAACCACCTTAAGGATAGATTAAAGTGTTTATAATGCACATATACATTGTTACTAAGTATGGTTCTTGAACATAATTTGTTCTCTAAAGTAATTTAAACATTAACTTTATAAATATTGTTTATACTATAATTTGATTAATAATGGTGAAAAAGTAAACTTCAGTTGAGCTTTTGTCAAAATTGTTACAAATTCCAAAGAAGTGTATCAAGATTGGTGAGGTTTCACAGTGCAGTTTTATTCCTACGTGATAACTGTTGACATTATAGTCTTCCAAGCCTGGCAGAATTTTATTTTACTCCTTACTTTTTATAAATAACTAGCCATTTTCACTGGAGTTTTTGACTCCTGTAAATAACTTACACTACATTTTTATTTAAGGTTAAGATCCTGTAATTCTTTCCACTTTAGTTATTTATATATCTTCCATTGAGACAATACATTATTCTTGAGCTTAAATTTCTTTATCTTGAATGTGGTTTCTAAGCACATGCAAATAGTGTACATCAATATCCCAAAAGATTTACTTAAAAATAAAGAGCATCAGAACTGCAAATAACTTATTAAATAAGATCTTTTCTTTTTATAAACTTTTTGCTCAATTTTAAAGGTGTTCATTAGACCCTGGCTGGTGTAGCTCAGTGGATTGAGCGCGGGCTGCGAACGAAAGCATCGAAGGTTTGATTCCCAGTCAGGGCACATGCCTGGGTTGCAGGCCATGGCCCCCAGCAACCGCACATTGATGTTTCTCTCTCTCTCTCTTTCTCCCTCCCTTCCCTCTCTAAAAATAAGTAAATAAAAAACAAATTTTTTAAAAAAGGTGTTCATTATAGATTACTTCTATGCTTTAGTGAATTCTCACATGGTCCATTAAGTTGATCTGCCCTATAAAATTTAAAAGTTGTGAATTTCCAATCACCCACAATTAAAATATTTAGTATTCCATGTAACAGAAGCTAAAGTACAGAAGAGTTCCACAACTTTTTAAAGCCAGACAATCAAGAATATGGTTCCATCCCAGTACACTGTTGGTCAGAATACAGACTGGTGCAGCTACTGTGGAAAACAGTTTGGAATATCCTCAAAAAACTAAAAATGGAACTATCTTTTGATCCAGCAATTCTACTGCTGGGATTATACCTTAAGAACCCTGAAATACCAATTCAAAAGAACCTATGCACCCCAATGTTCATAGCAGCACAATTTACAATAGCCAAGTGCTAGAAGCAACCTAAGTGCCCATCAGTAAATGAGCGGATCAAAAATCTACAGTACAGTGCATGGACTTGGATTTATGGCAGGCCCGTCCCCCTGGGTCTCTCATAGTGCCCTGTGCCAGAACACCCTGGCCTGGAACCATTGCCCAGCCTCTGCCCGTGGGCTGCAGGCACTGAAGTGGGCTGCACAGTGGCGGGGGGTGGGGACAGGAACTATGGTACATTTACATGATGGAATACTACACAGCAGAGAGAAAGAAGGAGCTTATACCCTTTGCATCAGCATGGATGGAATTGGAGAGCATTGTGCTAAGTGAAATAAGCCAGGCAGTGGAAGACAAATACTGTATGATCTCACCTATAAGTGGAACCTAATCAACAAAACAAACAAGCAAGCAAAATATAAGCAGAGATGTTGAAATAAAGAACAGAGTGATGGTAACCAGAGGGGAGGAGAGAAGAAGGAGGAGGATCACGGGGAAAAGAAGGGGAAGGGTTGTCAAGGAACATGTATAAAGGACCCATGGACAAAGCCAAAGCAGGGAAGGATTGAAAGTGAGAGGTGGGGGTGGGTAAGGCGGGTGTGGGAGTGGTGTTGGGAAAATGGAGACAACTGTACTTGAACAACAATAAAAATTAAAAAAAAAATTGTTTCCATTAAGATTTCTATTAAATGGCCCTGGCCAGTTGGCTAAGTGGGTTGGAGCATCATCCCAATGCCCCAAGGTTGTGAGTTGAATCCCCTTCGGGGCACATACCTAGGTTGGGGATTTGATCCCCTATTGGGGCCCATACAAGAGACAACCAATCAATGTTTCTCTCTCTAAAGCAATGAAAAAAATGTTCTTGGGTGAGGATAAAAATAATAAATTTAATTTTTTAAAAAAGATTCCTATTGAATGTATTCAAAACAAGCACACCTTTGAATATGATTTTCCAATAACTGCAGTTTGGTTGAATGAAAACTTAAGAATGGATTTTATAAGTAAATTCTATTTAATCTCTTCTATTGAGGAAGTATGGCTAATGAAATATTTAAATATCTTTACAAAATATTAGAATCCTAGATTTCAATGTGCTGTAAGGAAAATGCCCACAGTGAGAACCCAGGGTCCTGGCCCCAGCACAGATCATAGCTAGCTCTGTTGGGGCCTAACAAGTCCCTCCATGTCCTCACATATTCTCTGGGCAGCCTATTTCCCCACTTTTTTTCTGGCAACTGTTTCTGACCCTTTTTTTCTCAAGGACCCTGCTTGACGCCTGCCTTCTTACCATCAGCAAATGACCTTATTTCCTCCTCTACAGAAAAAACAGAGGCTATCTGGCAGGAATGCCTTACAAGTTCCCATGCCTGATAGAAGTTATCTCTCTCAGCACCTGGCCTTCCTACTCCCCCCTATTGTTATATGACAAGGTTATCTTATCTGCCATTCAGGACTCCACATCCACCTGTTCTCAAAACCCAGCTCTCCCTGCTCTCATACCCCCTCCCCCTCCCTTATGACTGCATCTCTCTCCTCTCTCCCTACAAATTCCTCTTTTGCTTCCTATACTCTTCATCAGAGCTAAACTCCTGAAGTCCTCTGCGCTTGAAAAAGTCGAGGACCTGTTTCCTCTTTAAACATCTGCTACATGTCTGCTGCCACACGGTGGCGCTGGCCCTGCTGTAACGAAGGTCATTCAAGCCCTTCAAATCACCACATCCAATGGGTATTCTGCACTCCTTCCTTGATTCATCTAACTTCTCTTCTGTTGACCCTCAACCTCTTGAACCCCTCTCCTCCCTCCCATAGGTGTCATCACTCCTCTCTGATTGTCTCACCAACTCCATTACTCCTTACTCTTAGTCTTCATTGAGACTCCTCCCTCTTAACTGCCTTGCTTCAGTATAATGGTGCACCTGCCATCAGCTCTGCTTCCAAGACTTTAACAACTGTTTGTTTCTGATTACCTAGGTTTCCTGCCTGGACTTTCCTGAGCTGAAGACCCAAATATCTAGTTGCTTAACTAACATTTCAAAACCTTCCCCTTTTATGTAGAATTTCAAATTTATTGACATGAAGTCCATAGTCGTTCCTTATGATTTAAACAAATCTTATCTCTGTATTTATGTCTCTTCTTGTTCCTGGTATTATTTGTACCTTCTTTCTGCTAGAAGTTTGTCTATTTCAGAGGAGACAGATTTGCTGTTGCTCATCTATATATATTGTTTTCTTTCTCTATTCTGTTTCTGCTCTTACCTTTGTTATTTTCTTCTTTTCCTTTCTTTGGTTTAACTCTGTTGTTTTTCCAGTCTTGTGGGTTGAATACTAACTCATCTGCAATTTTCATACTTTTTGTCATTGATGGAGTTAAGGATTGTGGTAGATATTTGTTATTTGGCAGTGAGGGGGGGTCAGGGAGGGGAGGATGTCTAGTATCTACCATCTTTATGTGTTTCTTATTATATTTAGCTAATTTCCCACCACATGAGTGTTGAAGGGAGGCAAAGGCTTCTTCCTGCTACAGAAGCAAAAACTGCCACATATTTGCTGTCTCCACTTATCAAGGTATAGGATTTTAAGTTGCCAAGTATTATCTCTCAACAACTTAGTTTCTATCTATCTATCTATCATCTATCTATCTATCTTCTGAAAAGAAGTTTGATATCAGTCTAATTGCTGTTTCTTGGCCTTTGCTCTGTATTTTCTGACAGGTTCTTTGGATTTTCTTTTTATCCTTGAGATCCTGTGATTTCTATTATAATGTGTTTAGGTACAAAATTATTTGTATTTATCTGCTTGGTACCAGCAGTGTACTTTCGATGTAATAACACATATCTTGCTTCTCTTCTAGAAAATTCTCAGCCATATACCTCTTTGAATATTGCTTTCTCTCAAATCTTATCAATCCTGTTCTTTTGGAATGTCTCCTCAATGTACACTGGAGTCTCTCTATCTGCATATCTCTAAGGGTTTCTTCACATTTTTTACATTTCTGTCTCTGCATTAGATTCTGGGTGAATTCCTCACGACTGTCTTTAGTTTATTGTGTCCATCTAGAGTTTGCCTCTTCTAATGAATTTTATAAATATTAACGAATACATTGTTCAGTTTCAAGATTTCTAGTTTTCTTTTTCACATTTACCTATTTTCATTTCTTTCTATTTTTGTTATAACAGTTCATGTTGTTATTATGGCTGTGATTCCTTTATTTATCTTTGTGAGCATCCTAAGATATTTACTTAGTTTAGAGATTTTTTAAAAAAAGATTATCCCATTCACTTAATTTCATCGGGAATGAATTCTTATTCTGAGAGATGACCTTCTTTGTTGTCTGTGTAGATTTTTAACTTCCCTGGAATAGAATTGCATATTGACACCTTTACTCTGGCCTCATAGTGGGTGGAGTGTACTTTCTTGTCTCTAAGCGGCAATTGTTTGTATACATTTGTTTTTCAGACTAGCCCATAACCTCCTCAAGAGCAGGTAACATTTTATTTTTCAATGTCTAACACCAAATCTGATATTTAGTATGCACCCAGTGAATACTTGTTAAATTGGATTAAATGCAGTTAAATCTTTTTTCCCACTACATATTCTGTTTTCTCATTGATAAATAAAGGAGTTAGATTGAATGAGCTCTAAGAATTCTTTCAGGCTCATCATTCTACCATTGTCATGCCTTGAATGTATATTTTAACTATAATTCACACATAAATGACTATTATAAATAACATCAGTAAATCTTTAAGTGTTTCAGGCCTGAAAATATAATGGCAATATAATTGATGGTTGCTTTAATTAATGTTTCTAGTTTATTCTGGGTTTTTGTTTTGTTTTGTTTTGTTGCTATCTAAAACAGACCAAAAATGAAAGGTAAAAGAAGACTGTCAGGTTAAAAGTAACTTTCTCCAAATATGTATTGTACGCAATTACTTGTGATACTTTAACATGATATTTATATTTTTATTTAAACTACCTGATTGTAGTTTTATTCCAATGGGAATCTTTTATTTGCTCTTTTTTTGGATTTCATGTTATTTTTATTATTTTACAGATTTTTACAAATTTTGTTTGCTGCTATTTTTTTTAGTATTTTTAAATTTTTAAAGGTTATTTTATTAGGCTCAATTTCTGGCCAAGATGGAGGCATAGGTAGACACGCTGTGCCTCTCACACAACCAAAAGAAGGGAAACAACAATTTAAAAACAAAAAACAGCCAATACTGTTAGAAAATTGAACTGTATGGAAGTCCAACAACCAAGGAGTTAAAGAAGACACATTCATCTAGACCGGTAGGAGGGGCGGAGTCAGGTAACCGGGGCCGGGAAGACTCTTGGCAAAATCATGGCTGATGGACCCTGGGCACGAAGGGTGGTGGCTGGCAGACCTAGCGCAGTGGCGGATTGTGGAGCACAGCACCATGTACAAGGTGGCAGGCAGTCCCACATTCGTGCACAGATAAACCAGGTGAAACTGGGGAGCAAGACAGATTGCAAAACCCAGGGTCCCAACACGGGGAAATAACACTGATTGCAAACACCGGTTGCAAACTCCCACCTGTGGGGGTTGAGGTACCGGGAGAAACTCCCAGCCTCACAAGAGAGTTCATTGGAGAGACCCATAGGGTCCTAGAACGTACACAAACCCACCCACTCGGGAATCAGCACCAGAAGGGCCCAATTTGCTTATGAGAAGCAGGGGAAGTGACTGAAATCTGGCAGAGAGTGGAGCAAGCACTATTGTTCCCTCTCTGACCCCTGCCCCACATGCAGCGTCACAAAGCAGCAACATGGGTTGCCCCGCCCTGGTGAACACCTAAGGCTCTGCCCCTCACTACGTAACAGGCACATCAAGACAAAAAATGGCCTAAACGAAAGAACAGATCAAAGCTCCAGAAGAAATACAACTAAGTTAACAAAGAGATAGCCAACCTATCAGATGCACAGTTCAAAACACTGGTAATTAGGATGCTCACAGAATTGGTTGAATTTGGTCGCAAATTAGAAGGAAAAATGAAGGCCATGCTAAGTGAAATAAATGAAAATGTACAGGAAACCAATAATGATGAGAAGGAAACTGGGATTCAAATCAATGGAGTGGACCAGAAGGAAGAAAAAACATTCAATCAGAAAAGAAAGAAGAAATAAGAATTCAAAAAAATGAGGAGAGGCATAGAAACCTCCAGGACATCTTTAAACATTCCAACATCCAAGTTATAGGGGTAATAGAAGAGGAAGAGGAAGAGCAATAAGTGGAAAACTTATTTGAACAAATAATAAAGGAGAACTTCCCCAATCTGGCAAAGGAAATAGACTTCCAGGAAGTCCAGGAAGCTCAGCAAGTCCCAAAGAAGTTGCACCCAAGGAGGAATACACCAAGGTACATCATAATTGTATTACCCAAGATTAAAACGAAGGAGAGAATCTTAAAAGTAGAAAAGAAAAGGGAACAGTTACCTACAAAGGAGTTCCCATCAGACTGTCAGCTGGTTTCTCAAAAGAGACCTTACAGGCAAGAAGGGGCTAGAAAGAAGTATTCCAAGTCATGAAAGGCAAGGACCTACATCCAAGATTGCTGTATCCAGGAAAGTTTTCATTTAGAATGGAAGGGCAGATAAAGTGCTTCTCAGATAAGGTCACGTTAAAGGAATTCATCATCACCAAGCCCTTATTTTATAAAATGTTAAAAGGACTTACCTAAGAAAAAGAAGACAAAAAAACACATACAGTAAAATGACTAAGTGTGGAAAATATAAACACACACCTTTATAGGCTCTTACCTTTAGGAATAATAAGGATAACTAACTAACATTAATTGATCACATAATTAAGCGAACAATCTGCTGACTGCTTTGAGAGTATGGTTATTACTATTATTTCCATTTTACAGATGAAAAAACTGAGGCTCTGTACGTTAAGTAGCTTGTTCAAGGACCCACAGGTGATTATGGTCAGAACCCCAGCTCAAATTCATGGCTGTCTGACCTTGGAGTGTTTGCTTTTACACCTGTCCACATTGTCTGAACAGCAGGACTCACTTGGCGGTTTGTTGAAAGCAGGTGCAGTGTCCATAGACAGCACTGCTCCAGCTTCCTTGCTGAGCAGGGGAAATGATGGGAACTGGAAAACTTCAGGTGGCTTGTGTGAATTGCCAGAGTGGATGAGTTTGACTATTTTCCCTCCTATGTTCTCAAAGGTGGTTGAGATCTGTATGATACTCGATGGCAAATACTCTGATTTTCTCTTTCCAAAGAGTAATATAGAAGACTTTGGCACTCATTAAGGGTGCTTTATTGGTCTTTACATATGCACAGAGTTTCTTCTAAAAATAAAATTTAAATTCTGCTGGCTTTTATCTTAGCCCTCATTGCAATTTTAGTTCTGTTAGCTATAAAACTATAAGATTACTAGAGGATAGTCATGTAATTTTCCCTAATTAAATGTGCATTATTTCCAACTTTAACTCATATCCAAAAATGTGAGAATGTTTAAAAGAATCTGTCTCTGTATGCATGTGTGCGTGTGTGTGTATGTGTGTGTGTGTGAGAGAGAGAGAGAGAGAGAGAGAGAAACATTTTCTCACTGAAATATTTTTAAATCTGGAAATTTTCTGAATTTTTTAAGTGCAAAAAAATCTGTTCTTCCTCTCTTTCCTTATTCATATTTTTATAAATTAGTAAAATTTGTTGTGCTAAAATCATTTGAAGTATTTTTTTCAACCACTTCAACAATATTTTATAACCTCAATAAAGTGAAATTGCACTGGTTCTTAAGAAAACATACCAAGCAGGACTATTTCAAGAACGTGTAAATAATCTTATTTCCTTACCTCCTTAGGAAAAAGAATGGATATTCAGCTAGCTGAAATCATCTTTGGAAATCATTTATGGGTTATGCATTATAGTGCATTATAGTGACTTGATTTTTTTGGTTGTGCACAGCACACAGAGGTGTTTTGTGTGTTTGCTGAGCACTTATAAATTTTGAGGTGGTACATTTCAAATGATTCAGGTACAACTACTAGTGTCTTGATATGCTGTTGGCTATCTTTCAACAAAGTTGCTATTTGAATAAAATAAGTATTTGAATAAAATACCTGTATAAAAAAACAGGAAAAAAAAACAGGAACAGAATCACAGAAATGGAGATTGCATGGAGGATTATCAGTGGGGGAGTGGAAAGGGGAAAGATACAGAGAATAAGTAGCATGAATGGTAGGTAGAAAATAGACAGGGTAAGGTTAAGAATAGTATAGGAAATGTAGAAGCCAAAAAACTTATATGTACGATCCATGGACATGAACTAAAGGGGGGGAATGTGGGTGGGAGGGGGTGTGCAGGGTGGAGGGGAGTAAAGGGGGGGAATGGCACAACTGTAATAGCATAATCAATAAAATATATTTTAAAAAAGAAGTACAAATAGGTAGTTAAAGAATAGCCTGAGGATGCAAAGTACAGTATAGGAAATGGAGTAGCCAAAGAACTTACATGAACTTATAGCATGAGCTATGGACATGGACAATGGTGTAGGGATGGCCTGAGGGAGTGGGGAGTACTGGGTGGAGGCGGGCAAAGGGAGAAAAATCAGGGTAATTGTAATAGCATAATCAATAAAATATAATTTAAAAAAGAAAATAGTACCAGAGGAAATACATACATAAATAAATAATAAATAAATAAATTAAATGATGCCAGGGACCCCTTGATCTGCAGGAGGAGACCACCAGCCTCCTGACACAATATTCCCTTTTCATGGGCAGAATTATTTAACAGCCATTAACTAGTTCTAAAATGTAAGAAATAAGGTAAGCAACTGTTGCCTGAGGGAAGGGCAGTGTATTTTCTGTGGCTGAGCTAAGGTTGCTCTCCTGTGCTTCTTAGGACACATCCTTCCAGGAGAAAGTGCTCTCATTTGCATGCGAAGCCCAGAGGTTTTCTAAGGGAAAAGTGTCCAAGACTTCAGGAATTTCTCTCTGAAACTCAAAGTTTAGACAAGTCTTTGAAGTAGATTTAGATGTCCCTAGCTAAGGCTAATGGTCAGGAGAAGGCAAAGGGTCTTTTGAAATAAAATTACCTTAGGGGTGGAAGAACTTGTAGTGTGTTGCATCCTGAGGCAACAAGTAATAAAAAAATACCTGTATAAAACAATAAAGTACACATGCATCAAAAGTTGTTGGCCCATCTGGGAATGAGCTGCTCAGCATCACTGTGCAGGGGTCAGAGTTTGAGCACTGGAGTCATAAACACCTGACTCTGAATCCCAGTTATGCTGTTGATCAGCTGAGTGGCATTGGGCAAGTTGCTTAACCTCTCTAAATTTTACATTCTTCAAGTGTAAAATCATGGTAACAATGTGTCCCTTATAGACCGGTTGTGAGGGTTAAATTACATAATATATGTAAAGTGTTTACAACATACTGAGCTCTCAATAAGTGCCAGCTATATTTTATTTAAATATTTTCCTTATTTATTTTTAGAGAGGGAGAAGGGAAGGAGAAAGAGAGAGGGGAATAAAACATCAGTGTGTGGCTGCCTCTCACATACACTCCACTGGGGACTTGGCCCACAACCCAGGCATGTGCCCTAACTGGAAATTGAACCAGCAACCCTTTGGTTCGCAGGCTGGTGCTCAGTCCACTGAACTACACCAGTCAGGAGTGCCAGCTATTCTCGATTAGCAATCTTCCAGATGCTTTTAAAAGTCCCTCATCTTTGTAATCAATTGAATGGCATGTGTCTGGTTGACGGCTAATTCAATTATCTTCTCTCCATTGCATACTTTTGTTCATGTAATTTGGAATCCCTGATGGTTTATAATTATTGGTGGTGTTGGTCTCTCCCACAAAGGCCTTGTACCTCAGGCTCAGTGGGTGTGAGCCTCATAATTATTCAGAACAACTAGGTCTGTTCTTTTCCACCCACACTTATTCAGGGGATACAACTTCCCTGATTCCTGAAGCCCCAGGCAGACCAAGCTCTAAGCTTAGTTTCAGCTCCAGGGGAAAATTTTAAGAAGCTTCCCTTTGGGACAGTAATTTGCTTCAAAATCAAGGTGTTTGTCTGGAGGCTCCAACTTCTGAGCAGCTGCTTACCCTTTACAGGGTCAACCTCAGTGTTTAGTCTCTGAGCTCTTCTTGCTGGCTGGCAGCCTACTACTCATCACAGACACCAGGCAGTTACACTGTAGAGGACATGTGTGCTTGGATGGACTTTGTGATTCATTTTCAGCACTAAGAGCCTAGACCTGCCTGGTTTTATGACCCACTTGACAGTCGGCTCTTATTTGCCCCTACACCAATCTGCTTAGAGATGCAAACCAAAATTTCATGACACCCCTGGCACTCTCAGGTGAGTTGCTTGACCAGACATCAAATCCCTCTGCCACCTTCATGACCCTTGTCCTGACATATGTCCTGCCTTGTTGATCAGATGGCAAAGTTGGAGCAAACTTAGCAATATAAATCTTCACTGTTGGAGCCACTACATTCCAAAGAATCATTGTGAAAAGTACCTGCATGCAGTTGATTTTTGGGTTGAGGAAATTTCTTTCTTTTTTTTTTATTTTAATCATTGTTCAAGTACAGTTTTCTCCCTTTTACTCCCATTCTATCCCGCACACCCATCCCTTCCCGCTTCCCTCCCATTACCACCCTCCCCCTAGTTTTTGTCCATGTGTCCTTTAACTTTGCTCCTGTAAACCTTTCCCCTTTTCCCCTGAAACTCCCTCTTCTCTCTCCTCTGGTCACTTTCAGCCTGTCCTCTATTTCAGTGTCTTTGACTATACTTCATTTGTTCTTTGTTCTGTTGTTTAGGTTCCTGTTAAAGGTGAGATCATATGGTATTTATCTTTCACTGCCTGGCTTATTTCACTTAACATAATGTTTTCCAGTTCCATCCATGCTGTTGCATAGGGTAGGAGGTCCTTCTTTCTTTCTGCTGCATAGAATTCCATTGTGTAAATGTACCATAGATTTTTAATCCATTCATTTACTGATGGGCATCTAAGTGCTTCTAGCACTTAGCTATTGTAAATTGTGCTGCTATGAACATTGGGGTGCAAAGGTTCTTTTGGATTGGTGTTTTAGGATTCTTAGGATATAGTCCCAGCAGTGGAATTGCTGGGTCAAAAGGCAGATCCATTTTTAGTTCTCTGAGGAAGTTCCGCACTGTTTTCCATAGTGTTTGTACCAGTCTGCATTCCCACCAACAGTGCACTAGGGTCCCCTTTTCTCCACAACCTCTCCAACACTTGTTGTTTGTTGTTTTGCTTATGATGGCCATTCTGACTGGCGTGAAGTGGCACCTCATTGTGGTTTTAATCTGCATCTCTCTGATAGCTAGTGATATTGAACATCATTTCATGTGTCTTTGGATCTTCTGTATGTCCTCCTTGGAGAAGTGTGTGTTCAAGTCCTTTGCCCATTTTTTAATTGGGTTGCTTGTCTTCTTAGAGTGGAGTCGTGTAAGTTCTTTATATATTTTGGAGATTAAGCCCTTGTCTGAGGACTCATTGGCAAATGTGTTTTCCCGTACAGTTGATTCTCTTTTTATTTTGATACTGTTTTCTTTAGCTGTGCAGAAGCTTTTTATTTTGATGAGGTCCCATTTGTTTATTCTTTCCTTTATGTCCCTTGCTCTAGGGGACATGTCAGTAAAAAAGTTTTTGCATGAAATATCTGAGATTTTCCTACCTATGTTCTCCTCTAGTACTTTAATGGTGTCATGGTTTATATTTAAGTTTTTTATTCATCTTGAATTTATTTTTGTATAAGGTGTAAGTTGGTGCTCTAGTTTCTTTTTTTTTTGCACGTAGCTGTCCAGTTCTCCCAATACCATTTGTTGAAGAGGGTATTTTTACTCCATTTTATGTTGCTGCCTCCTTTGTCAAATATTAATTGACTGTAGAGACTTGGGTTTATTTCTGGGCTCTCTGTTCTGTTCCATTGATCCATGTGCCTGTTTTTATGCCAGTACCAGGTTTTTTTGGTTACAGTGGCCTTGTAGTATAGTTTAGTGTCAGGTATTGTGATCCCTCCTACTCTACTCTTCTTTCTCAAAATTGCAGTAGCTATTCGGAGTCGTTTATGGTTCCATATAAATTTTTGAAGTGTTTGTTCTATGTCTGTGAAATAAGCCATTGGTACTTTAATAGGTATTGCATTGAATGTGTAAATTGCTTTGGTTAGTATGGACATTTTGATGATATTGATTCTTCCAATCCATGAACATGGTATATGTTTCCATTTGTTTGTGTCTTCCTTGATTTCTTTCCTCAGTGGTATGTAGTTTTCTGAATACAGGTCTTTTACCTCTTTGGTTAGGTTTATTCCTAGGTATTTTATTTTTCTTTTTGCTATCTCAAATGGGATTTTTTCCTTGATTTCTGCTTCTGCTGTATCATTTGTGGTGTACAGAAATGCCTTTTTTTTGTGGATGTTGACTTTGTATCCTGCTGTTTTGCCAAATTCATTTATTAGGTCAAGCAGTTTTTTGGTAGACTCTATAGGATTTTCTACATACACTATCATGTCATCAGCAAACAATGACAGTTTTGTTTCCTCCTTTCTGATTTGGATGCCTTTTATTTCCTTTTCTTGTCTGATCACTGTGGCTAAAACTTCCAATACTATATTGAATAAAAGTGGTGAAAGTGGACAACCTTGTCTTGTTCCTGATCTTAGTGGAAAAGGTTTTAGTTTTTGCCCATTAAGTATGCTGTTGGCTGTAGGTCTCTCATATATGGCCTTTATTAGGTTGAGAAATGTTCCCTCTATTCCCACTTTGCTGAGTGTTTTTATCATAAATGGGTGTTGTACCTTATCAAACGCTTTTTCCACATCTATTGATATGATCATGTGATTTTTGTCTTTGTTTTTGTTTATGTGATGTATTACATTTACTGATTTGGGAATATTGAACCATCCTTGCATCCCTGCGATGAATCCCACTTGGTCATGTTGGATGATCTTTTTAGTGTATTGTTGGATGCAGTTTGCCAGTATTTTGTTGAGGGTTTTAGTGTCAATGTTCATCAGAGATATTGGCCTGAAGTTTTCTTTCTTTGTTGTATCTTTATCTGGTTTTGGAATTAGGATGATGTTGGCCTCATAAAAAGAGTTTGGGAGTCTTCCATCTTTTTGGATTTTTTGGAATAGACTGTGTAGGATAGGGATTAGCTCTTCCTTAAATGCTTTGTAGAATTCTCCTGTGAAACCATCTGGTCCAGGGCTTTTGTGTGTTGAGAGTTTTTTGATTACTGCTTCAACTTCTTTTGTTGTTATTGGTCTGTTCAGGCTTTCTGCTTCTTTTTCATTGAGTTTTGGAAGATTATATTTTTCTAGAAATTTGTCCATTTCATCTAGGTTTTCAAATTTCTTGGCATACAGTTCTTCATAGTAATTTCTTACAATCCTTTGTATTTCTGTGGTATCAGTTGTGATCTCTCTTTTTTCATTTCTGATTGTGTTTATTTGGGTCTTCTCTCTTTTTTTCTTGATGAGTCTGCTTAAAGGCTTGTCAATTTTGTTTATCTTTTCAAAGAACCAGCTTCTGGATTCATTGATCCTTAGAATTGTGCTTTTAGTCTCTATGTCATTTAATTCTGCTCTGATCTTGGTTATTTCCTTCCTTCTACTTGCTCTGGGCTG